>JALIZH010008575.1:0-274629 GCA_030522465.1 Rhipicephalus appendiculatus | reverse complement strand
TTGGCATGCTTGTCATCTACAATGCAATTTACATGCCACGCTCATGGTGCGCTTTGCGTCCAGTTCGCCAGGTTGATATACATAAAAATTTGTATTGCGCAAATGACAGATCCTAACATGTAAATAATGACATGCATATTATGTACAGCATGATTTGCTCCTTGCTGGCTGCTTCGATTACATCGAATCCCACAGTGCGTGGGATCTACCAGTTTTTTTTTTTAACTACAAATTAGACATCAAAGCTGCAATGGGAAATGTTTCTTGTTCGTCCATTGCCGGCGATTGCATACTGCTTCATGAAGCTTGTGGTCCATTCCCTTCGGTCACGTTGCGCGACGCTGGGCAGGTTCTCGCCTCAGCGCTTCTCATCTGCTTGGCCGCCCCCTGTGGCGGCGTTCATGTAATGGCGCCGAGAAACGCAACGCCAGAAAACGCCGACAAAGACGTTGCGTGTGGTTCGACCTCACCGCAACACCACAATTAATCTGCAGTGTCGACGAGCCTCGCTACAATAATAGAGTAAGAGGGGAAATATATGTTTAGGCTCTTTTGACCACCTGTGGCACTTCATAGGCACCCGTTCGCTTGCGCGTCGGAGCCTACAGCGAGTATTCAACGCGGAAATTCGGGCTAGTTGGTGGGTGTGGAACTTGTGCATCTTAGCAAGTGCAGCGGAACAAACACGAGAGAAAGGAAGACGTAGACAGGACGGACGCTAGCGCCCGTCCTGTCTACGTGTTCCTTTCTCTTGTGTTTGTTCCGCTGCGCTTGCTAAGATGCACAAGTTCCTTACAGCGAGAAACGTGGCAGCCATCTTGCTGTAATGTTTATTGAACTGTGCTTTATTGAACTGTAATGTTTATGTTGCTTCACATCAACAGATTGACCGCCAGCCTGGCGGGAATTATGGCTTACGGCACGAATATACAAGAAGCGCAGTTGATTTCCCACGTGGTCCTCAACAGCCTTCCCATCATGGAGCCCAGTGGTGTTCCGTTCGAGGTCGCCGCCATCGCCCTGTGAGTGTAAATCTGACACTACCATCTAGAGTTTGCAGATCCACGAGCATTGCAACAAGCTTATCTAGAAAGGACGTGCCACGTCAAGTTTGTTTGTGTTTATCTTACTTCTATCAGCGCCTAAATTCAGGCACTGTTGATCCTCGGCATTAATGTTGGTACTCAGCACGCGCAGTCGCAGGTCATTATTCGTGTAAATCAATTGCAGCTGGGGTCCATTGAATCACGAAGTTGAAGCCATTTTTACTTCCTGGGGTTAGGTCCCTTTTTGGTAACGAAAACCATTTGCACAAAAACAAATCAATCAATGCGCAAAATAAGAAATGGGCGGCAATGGTGCGGTGCCTTTATATGATATATCTGAAAAGAGTGTCCCCACGAAGACAAGGACAGTTAAAAAAAACTTCCCATCTCCCGCTGAAGGGAACCATGTGTGGATGCGAAGCAGTGGGGAGATGGTTGGCTTGAGCGGGAGAAACGTCGCCGCTCCCGTTTCGCTCATCGCGGCGCTGCGCAGGAGAGAAAATCAGGCGCGCGCGCTCCGTCATTTTCATACCGCAGAACTACCGAGGCGCCCCCCAGCGGAGTATGCAACTGTCGCGCGCGCCGCTTCATAGAGTAGAGGATTCCTAGAGGAGAGAAGGGGATAGCATAGGAGAGGAGGGAGATGGGGAGGGGACGCGCATGCGCTGTGTGGGTGTGGGAAGGAGGGACGGACAAAGCACATGCAAGAAAGATCAAGGAATGTAGTCAACCTGGGCAACAGACACCACCGGTAGTGCGTGTTATTCTTTGCTTGCACCCACCACCTGCCTTGCCATCGCTAACCAGCCACTCTGTGCTCTCGGCCATGACTCTGGTGATGGTTGACGGCTTTATTGTACTAGAGTGTTCTGGTTCGCATAGTGGGTGCTTCCCTACTTCATGAAAGTGACCGGACGCCGGACACGGGACGCGGGAGGGACGGACAAAGCCCCCGCCTTAAGATGCTTCGCATCTAAAGAAAAGTCGCAGTTTTGTCGCAAGGACGAGCCAATGAATGCGATAGCAACAAATTGGAATGTCACGCTAAGAATGGCGAGCAGATCGAAATGTGCAGCGCGCTGCTGAAGCACAATGAACACAATAAAAGAACACACACAGGACGAGTGCGAACGAACACCGCTCGCATCTCGACCCTTAACGCTCTGGTCAAACTCACAGGACGCACGGAACGTACGCACAGGTATACACAGGACGAGTGCGAACTAACAAGTGTCACAGTTGTTACAAAACTGTGTTTGAACAGCGCTCTCCTTTCCCAAACGGAGCTTCTGCCGTGAGCGAAATGACCTTCGTGTGCTCTGTAACTTCGACGCAATCATTCCGGTGAAAGCATAAGACATACAAACCGCCCCCCATTGCGAGATAACCGCGCCCGCGTACGGGTGACCACAACCCGTAGGGCAAAGTACACGTCATAGACGATAGTTAAAAACAGCGGAAGTAAACACGGACAAGAATGCTCGGTTTATTGCAAGGGGCGCACATATACATTGAAACACAAAACTCGGGGAACAGGAACGTATTATTACGCGCGAAGGAGACCTAGACGTACACGGCTGGAGGGGCCGTTTATTAGGCCGCGAAGGTGAGCGCAGGAGTGGCCAACAGGTTGAGTATCACAGCGTCGTCGTCTTCTCTCTAGCTGCCTCGGCGCGGCAGGCACGTTCACCGGTCTTCGTTTTCCTAGCGGGTGTGTGCAACATTCCTCTCCTCGCAGACGAAGCCCGCCGGGAGAGTTAGGCGATTGATCTTGGGGTGAAGAACTTCAAGCGAGCAACAGCTTGGGTTTTAGCAGCTCTTCTATCACTCGCCGTGAGGCGAGCTATTGTATACGTGACCTCTGTAAGTGTGTTGAGCACAACAAACGGTCCATCATATGTGGACAAGAACTTTTGACACAACCCACGCCTCCGCACCGGAGTCCACAGCCACACCAGATCACCAGGACGATAAGTTACAGGACGGTGGCGAATGTCGTAGCGTGTCTTTGATCTGTCTTGCGATGCCAAGGTCCGTAAACGAGCAATACGACGCGCCTCTTCAGCAAGGCAGAGGGTTTCGGCGACAGTGACGTCTTCATGAGGAGAAAAAGGTAAAACTGTATCCAGTGTGTGCCGCGGCGGACGCGCATACAGCAAGAAGAAAGGACTGTAGCCGGTAGTCTCGTGCGTAGCAGTATTGAACGCATAGGTTATGAAAGGGAGTACGTCATCCCAGTTCTTGTGATCAGATGAAACGCACATATATAGCATGTTCACAATTGTTCGGTTGGTGCGCTCCGTAAGCCCATTTGTTTGCGGATGGTATGGTGTCGAGTGACGCAGGTGGGACTCACACAAACGTAGCAGTTCCTCTACGATATCTGCCGTGAATTGTCCTCCACGGTTGCTGATAATCACGCGAGGTGGACCATGTCGGAGGATGACGTGTTGCAGCAGGAACACCGAGACGTCGCGGGCAGTTGCGGAGGGCAAGGCCGCCGTCTCACATAAGCGTGTGAGATAGTCGACGCATACGATGATCCAGTGATTACCCTTAGCTGACTTTCGAAAAGGGCCCACGAAGTCAATGCCCACTTGTTGGAAAGGTGTGCTTGGAGGTGGGATCGGCTGTAGGAGACCAGCTGGTGCAGTAGATGGGCGTTTGTGGCGCTGACACTGCGTGCAGCTGGCCACATACACCTCAATAGAATGTCGCATTCCAGGCCAGTAAAAACGTTCCTTACTTCTGTAGAGCGTCCGCGTAGAACCTAAATGTCCGGATGTAGGGTCATCGTGCATAGCACTCATAACCGCTGACCGAAGACTCTCCGGCACCACCAGGAGAAAACGTGCGCCAGTGCTGGAGAAATTCTTCTTATACAGGAGTCCATCACGTACACAGAAATGGTGTGCTATAGAAGGGGCGGACGTAGCGGAAAAGAGCGATGTTAATTTAGTCTCTTGCGCTATTCGACTTTGAAGGTGTTAATGTCTGGAAACTTTGGCGACACGGAAGCTACAAGGTGGTCGAAGTCATCGGCGTCGCAGGCCGTAGTGCTCAGTGGCATACGTGAAAGGCAGTCCGCGTCGGCGTGCCGTCGACCACTCTTATAAGAGACGGTGAAGCTGTATTCTTGTAGCCGAAGGGCGCAGCGCGCTAGACGCCCACAGGGTTCACGAAGGTTGACGAGCCAAGACAACGAGTGGTGGTCGGTGACGACTGTGCAGGGACGTCCATACAGGTAAGAACGAAAGCGCTGAATCGCAAACACTACGGCAAGGCATTCTTGTACTGTGACAGTATAATTCTGTTCAGGCCTACTCAGGGAGCGACTTGCGTACGCGATCACGTGTTCGGAGTCACCGTATCGTTTAATGAGGACGGCACCAATTCCTGTGCCACTGGAATCCGTATAAAGTTCCGTTGGAGCTGAAGGATTGAAGTGCTCAAGAACAGGTCGTGACGTCAGCAATATCAAATCTTCGGGTGGCGCCTGTGCACAGCGGCACATTATTGTTTAGTCATAGGAGATTAGTTTTGGAGATAGCTACACTCCTTCTATGTTAGATTGTTTGAGGACCTGCTATCACATGCTTCATTTTTACATTTCATCACGAAAGCCTCATACTCTTCACGTGCAGTCTGCGCTTTGTATGTGCGCAGCACCCGGGTCTTCTGAAAACGTCGTAGGCAGCCACACTTAGCACAGTGAATGGCCAAATTGCTGCCGCTTCTTTACATGAGGTTGTTGGCGTATTCGTGCAGACGGTCGTTAAGGCGACGGTCCGTCTGCCCGATAGAGGCGCTCCAACGGGTTGTCGGGATTTCGTATACAACTTCGCACCGGCAAGAGACGTAGTTTCTCGCGTGCTTTTTCACTCGCCCTTTGCTTGCTTGATCCGTTTCATTCACCTTCTTGCACAGGGAGCTCAGTTTGTTCCGAGGCGAGAATACCACATGGAGCCCCGCTCGCCCAGCCGCCTTCCTGATGCGGAAACATTGTGCATCTCGCAGAATCACCAGAGCCTTGGACATTTGAATTCAGGCTTAGGCGGATGCGTTCCTTCATGGACCTCACTTCAGGCAAAAGAGCAGCAGTCAACGAAAACAGCAGGCTTTCCACGCAGCCGCTCTCCCTTAGCCTCTGCACTTGCGACGCGTCGCTGCTTGCGACCGAGTGGTGCACGAGCGAACCAGTGCATTTCTCCGGGCCCCACAAGCTATGGCCCATTTCATAATCTTGGAGTGGTTAAAAGAAACTGGCAGAAGGAGCTTCTTCGAACATGGTGCATAGGACCAGCAGCTATGGTTTTGGCCGAAGTGGATTTCCATGTCAAGGAAGCGGATCTTACATTCAACTGGTAACTCCCGGGTGAAGATAAGGCCTCGAAAACAAGACCGGAACATGCTTAATATTGTTTCGTGTGAATCCGTGCGTCGGGAAATATTTTTCTGAATTTTTTTTTCTTTGTGCCTTATATATATATATTCTAAAGGAGTCTTATTGAGCGCGAAGCTGGCCACTGGTCACGCAATGCACCGGGCACTGACAGCCACACAAGGGCACCCGGAATAAAAACGGCAGTCGAGCTCTGTGCATCACGGATTGCTTTTTGCCGGTTCTGGTCATCGGAGGTAAAGCAGCGGGCCACCAGACGACATTCCTCTGTGTGTCTGGCGGCGTTTAAGATCGGCGGGCACTCGGACGTTTCCGGTTGACAGGGCAGAATGGCGTCAACGGTGTGAGAAGGGCGACGGCCGTAAAGGAGGTAAAAAGGGGAGAAACTTGTAGCTTGCGTCGCCGTATTGTAGGCGTAGGTTTCGAATGGGAGAACTAGGTCCAATTAGAGTGGTCAGGTGTGATGTACATAGCGAGAATGTCCCCGAGAGTTCGATTAAAGTGTTTTGTAGTACCATTGGTTTGTGGGTGGTAAGCGGTGCATGTGCGATGACAATAGCACATTCAGCGAGCAGTTGTTCAACGACCTCTAAGAAGGTGCTGCCACAGTCGCTGAGGAGTTCTCGAGGTTCTCCATGACACAGCACAAAACGGTGCAGTATGAAAGTGGCGACCTCCTGTGCTGAAGCAGTTCGAAGAGCACGAGTATCGGCATAGTGCGTTAGGTGGTCGATTGCAACTATTATCCACCTGTTGCCGATAGGAGTCAATGCAAGTGGCCCATGAAGATCTATACCGACCCATTCGAAGGGTCGGGAAGGGCATGGCAAAGGCTGTAGTTCACCGGCGGAGATCTGCGGTGGAGATTTTCCGCGCTGATATTCGCGGCAAGAGGGGACGAAGCTGCGTACGATGGTATACATGCCACGCCAGTAGTAACGGTGTCGAAGTCTTTTGTGGGTCTTGCAGACTCCTACGTGGCCACATTGTGGGTCAGCGTGGAAAGAGGAACAGATCTCCGACCTCAAGGCTCGCGGGACGACGAGCAACCATTTGCCTCCCTCTGGTGCATAGTTGCCTCGATAGAGGAGCGTGTCACGAATCGAAAAGTGCAGAACTTGGCGCCGGAGCATTCGCGACTTTAGGACCTTGAGGTGTTGGAGATCGAGAAGAGACGCAGTCCACGAGTCATTGCGTTGTTCTACAGCAATGTTCTCAGTCAAGAGATGACAATGTGGGCTCACATGCGGAGTCAGCAGTAGCTTTCAGAGAGAGAGAGAGAAAGGGGGGGAACAGGAAAGGGCGTCAGCATGCTTTTGTCCTGAACGATAAACCACGCGTATATCGTAATCATGGATTTTCAACGCCCAGAGAGCAAGGCGGCCAGATGGGTCTTTTAACCTCGAAAGCCAGCACAGAGCATGGTGATCGGTCAGTCACGACGTCAAACGAACGGCCATATAAATATGGGCGAAACTTACCAAGCGCCCACAGAATGGCCAAACAATCCTTTTCTGTAACGCTGCAGTTGCTCTCTGCCTTAGTGAGTGTGCGACCCGCGTATGCCACGACGTATTCTGTGTGGCCAGGTTGACGCTGTGCGAGCATAGCACCCAGGCCTACACCACTGGCGTCGGTATGGATTTCAGTTGGAGCGTGCGGATCAAAATGGCGAAGAATGGGTGGCGTCGTGAGAAGCCGTCGCAAGGTGGTGAAAGCTTCGTCGCAGGCAGGGGATCTTTATTTATACAAATACATCACGGGTTCGAATATGTGGAACATTGTGTGAGCGGGGATGTGGCAATAATAAAGAAGCACTAGAAAATGGTACAAGACATAGCAAATGTAATATTACAATAGATAAAGTGGAATAATAAAAAAAAGACTGTGATAGACAAGGGGAAAAAAACGGCAAAACACGCGGGGCAATGACAACATATATGTACACACATATATACATATATCTGTACACGCATCCATATATATATATATATATATATATATATATATATATATATATATATATATATATATATATATATATATATATATATATACATATATATATATATATTTGAAAAACCACTGCAGAAATATATTTTATACAAAAATAAAAATGCACAAAATGTTAAACTGTGACAACTATTAGCAGTACAGCAGTAAGCTAGAATGAACAGCCTTGGTAGATCACTCGTATGCGGGAAATCTATGAGGAAATAAGTACAGTCAGTTCATGTCTAGAAGCTATTGGGTCACGTAATTGACAATGGTGTTCCCTAACACCATTGTCAATTACGTGACCGTTCCACATTTTTACACCCCGGGGAAGGGCAGAGTTGTTAAATGCTTGCGTTCGGCCTGACAGACGTTGAAAGCACGTGCTATTATTGAGACGGCTTGAAGAGCGATGTGGTTTAACAAGAGGCAGTGTGGTTTGACGGTTACCGTATATTGTTTTGTGTAGTAAGCAGATAAGAGCAATATCCCTACGTGTCTGAAGGTGTGGAAGGGAAAGTGAATGCTTTATTTTTGTTACGCTAGATAGTCTGTTGCAGTCATGGGCAATGAAGCGAGCTGCACGATTCTGGACGGCTTCGATAGATTTGATGAGGTAATCCTGGTGGGGAGACCAGATGGCTGATGCGTATTCGAGTTGAGGGCGTATGAAAGTTTGGTAGGCCAGCTTGCGAGTAGTCGCAGGTGTCCTGAGAAGATTACGCTTCAGATAGCCTAAAGTTTGTGATGCTTTAGCAGTTATTTTGTCTATGTGCGTGCCGAGGAGCTGTCGCTGAGGGGCTGCGTTAGAGCTGATATAATGGGCGCAGAGTTCCGAACGAATCGCCGGAAATACGAACATAAGCGAATGAAACTTGCGAAGTTTTTTGATGGTAGTAGGTTTAGGAAGCGCTCTAACAGCGCTCAGTTTATGGGGATCCGGGAGAATGCCGTCTTTGGACACAACGTGGCCTAAAGTGGTCAGTTGACGCATGGCGAATCGACATTTTTTTAAGGTTTAATTGCAAACCGGCGTTGGTCAAGCAAGTAAGGACGTGCTGAAGGCGACGTAAGTGTGTGTCGATGTCTGGGGCGAAGACCACAATATCATCGAGGCAGCACAGGCAGATCCTACACTTAAGGCCAAGCAGAACGTTGTCCGTCATTCTTTCGAACGTAGCAGGTGCGTTGCAAAGTCCGAAAGTCATGACGGCGAATTCATATAGGCCGTCTGGTGTGACAAAAGCGATTTTAAGGCAACCAGCCTCCGCCATCGGCACCTGCCAGTAGCCTGACCGCAAGTCTAACGAGGAAAAGAACTCAGGCACCCTGTGAACAGTCCAGAGCATCGTCAATGCGCGGCAGTGGATAGAAATCATTCTGAGTGTTCTTGTTCAACCTCCAGAAATCGACACAGAAGCGGATAGAACCGTCTTTGTGACGATAGTACCACCGAAGACGCCCATGTTCTCTGTGAAGGTCGAATGACGCCTCGGCGGAGCATGTCGTCGGCTGTGGTGAAGTGCAGCGACGCCACAAAGAAGAAGACGACAAAGTGGATACAGAAACGCGCAAGCACGCGCCCAGCAGCAGGACTGGCCTCGCATGGTAGACGCTGGGCTGCACGTGCCGCGTAGAGAAAAAAGAATGAAAAAAATGCGCCCACCTCCCCGAAGGGAATCGTGAGGAAATGCGAATGCATTTCGCGCGCGCGCTTCACTCCATTTATATATGGTGGTTGTGGTTCGAAGAAGGAAAAGGCGCCTGATTTCTGCAGCCCGGTCGGGAGCAAGGCGCAGCGCCCTTTTTTTGCTTTTTCTTGTTTTTTTTAATTGTTTTTATTTATTTTTTAATTTTTTTTTCATGTATAGCTCCGCCGAGCTCCGCCGCAGTCCGCTTTTAGTTCACCCGCACGCCGCGAATTTTTATTGTTCAACAACGCACAGGAGAAATCTCTCACCGGCACCCCCTTTGAGGTCAAGATTCATTGCCATATATACGGGGTGGCCAGTGAACGGTTGTGCAGCGCGAGCAGTCGGTTTTTTCAACCAAGAAACTCGCTAGCAGACGCTGCCTGTGTCGGCGTCGCGAGGCGAGAGAGGGAGAGGGGGGGGAGCGTAGGAGAGGAGAGAGAGAGGGGGGGGGGGCGCGCATGCGCAGTGGGAGTGTGGACGCTGCGGGCAGAGATGCCTAGAGAAGAGAGGGGGGAGCGTAGGAGAGGAGAAGAGAGGTGGGACGCGCATGCGCAGTGGGAGTGTGGACGGCGCGGGCAGGGATGCCTAGAGGAGAGAGGGGGGAGCGTAGCAGGGGAGAGGAGGGGAGGCGCATGCGCAATGAGGGTGTGGTTGCCGCGGGGAGGGATGCCTAGAGGAGAGAGAGGGAAAGAGGAGGTTTTTTATTTTTATTTTTTTTTGAAAGGGTTTGCGCATGCGCAGTAAGGGTGGTCACGACGCACACCACCACCACCGGATTAAGCTTCGCCATAAGATGCTTCACATCTAACACCTGCCGGCGCGCACACCTCCTCAACCTATCCTCCTCCTCCGCGGACAACGCCAACGCCGCACAACGCCAACGCCGGACGCCTGACATAGCCCGACTATGAAATGCATTCGCATTTAAAAGGAAGAAATAGAACAGGCCACGTAAGGTGGGCAGACGGAGCAAGGATCCCGAGCAGTGAAGACGCGTTGGCCTGGCCGAGCGTGAACGTCCGTGAGGCCAACCTCTGTCGAAAGTACCTGGTCGGGCGCCAACGTCCGAGGGGCTTCGCAACCGGCACGTCTCCTGTTCCTGGCGCCTAGCAGTCTCGACGCAGAAGAACCGGATAGAAACCACCTGCCGCGTCGCGTCGAACGAGTCTGCGAGGGACAACGCCACGACCGCTTCGCCCCATCACAAACTGTGAGCGTTATATAGCGCGAACTCTTATGTAGAGACAATTTTCACGTTTATCTTGTGTATTTGTAGTATGTATCTTGTTCATGTTTGCTTTCGTGTGTTTGAATAGATGTTTGTGTGCCGTGCCGTGGTGTCTTCTTCTTGGTTGCCCTTGGAGGCGTCTCTGACACATGCTCCCCGAACCTATTACATAACAATGGCGTCTGCGACGGAGACTTTCTCCTTGATTTGTTAAATATAATAGGTCGGAGCAGTGCAGTCGGAGCGCATCGCTGAGGGCCGCACAGAAGATGGACATGGATTAATTCATTCTGGTGGGTGAAAAGCTTGGCTTAGAAGGCACTGAACTTAGAGCCTGGGCAAATGAACAGGGCAAGACAGCACGTGACGAAAGAGCGGAAGCACGGGAAGCTGAAAACCGCAATCTTGAAGCTGAAAGCCGTAAGCTTCAGTTAGAGCGCGACATTTTAGATAAGAAGTTGCGCCTTGAAGAGCTTTGTGTGCAGAGAGCTGCGAATAATACAGCTAATAATGAAGAAAGCGCGGCTGCCCCTAGCAAAAAACTGATCAGTCCCCATAAACTTATCCCCCCTCTTCAACGAAGACAGGGTTGACCTAGACGCCTACATTCAGAAGTTTGAACGTGTAGCGGTCGGCCAAGAATGGCCGAAAGTAAACTGGGCTTCTGCTTTAAGCCTTTGCCTCTCAGGGAAAGCTTTAACAGTAATAGGCAGAATGTCGCCGGAGGATTCTTTGGATTACGAAACCCTAAAGTTAACAATCCTGCAAGAGTTCTGTTATACAAGTGAAGGCTACCGTGAGCGGTTCAGAGGAGTATTTCCTGAAAATGCAGAGACAGGCCGCCAGTTTGCCGCCAGGCTTTCAGGATACTTTGACCAGTGGATTGAAACCGCTAGAGTAGAGAAGTCGTTTAAGGCTCTAAGAGAGAAAATTATTGTGGAACAATATATGAAACGTTGCCACAAGTGTCTCGTCGTCTTCCTCAAGGAAAGGAAATGTTCATCGCTTAAAGACGTGGTCACCGCAACAGATTATTACCTAGAGGCACACGGGCAAACAAACCTGGGCCCTAAGCAAGCTTGTGGAACAGATGAAAAGGCTTCCAGTCAAAGAGAGTCAAAGTCCGTTTCGTGGATGTCTCGATATCAAGCTACGAAGAAATGCGACTTGTGTGACAAATTTGGACACAATGCGGCTAATTGTAGGAAATATACAAAGCCCAATGTTTCATCAGCCTGTGGAAAATGTGGACGATATGGACACCGCACTGACTACTGCGGGCGCAGTTGGGGCAGCACCCCTCAAGCCTCATCGATCCCCAAGAAAACGATGAAACCTTTGTCACGTTAGAAACAGGCGAAAAAATCCCGGTTGTAAATGCCGCATTTGGTAAGAATGCACCATACATCGGTAACTTACCTGTGGTGAAGGGAGGAATTGGGCCAAGGACCGTTGATGTGCTGCGAGATACAGGCTGCAACACGGTTATAGTACGAAAATACCTTGTGCCATTCGAATCTTTCACTGGCAAGAGCAGCCCTGTGTTCTTGCTTGACAGAACTGTGATGTACCTTCCCGAGGCTGAAATCGATGTGGAGACACCGTCCTTTTCGGGAAGAGTCATTGCCAAATGCATGGATGATCCTTTATACGATCTCGTCCTTGGAAACATCGAAGGTGCCTTTCCAACAGACAAATGGATTGGACTGCAGCCTTTCGTTGAGGAACATCACAAGCCTAGACCTGAACGATCACCAGCCAGCGATGTAAAGGACAACAAAGCCGATTCACAGTTTGAACATAATTGTGACAAGTCACAAGAGTCATGCATGCCTGATCGACCTCATCACGTGGCCGCTGCAAAGAATGCACAGAATGTTAATGACGTTCTGGCTGTCCCTTTTGAAGATAGACAACCTGACCGCAAGAAGTTTATCGATCAGCAGAAGCAAGATGGCACGCTTCGGAAGTGTTTTGACGCATTGGGAAAGCGTTTTACTTCACGAGTCTGAATTCATTCTTGAAAAAGATGTCCTTTACAGAAAGATCGTATTTCCTTCGGAAAAGGAAGTGAAACAGTTGGTAGTACCCAGAACATGTACGCTGACCGTGCTCAAGCTCGGGCATGAAGGGCTCATGGCAGGACACCATGGAATTAAGAGGACTACAGATAAGGTGACCACCGAGTTCTGCTGGCCAGGTATCAGCGAAGATATAAAAAGATTTGTCAAGTGTTGCGACATTTGTCAGAGGACGATTCCGAAACACCTTATAGGACGGGCCCCTTTAGGAAACATGTCCATCATTGATACTCAATTTGAGAGTGTTTGTAATGACATAATAGGACCTTTGATGTCTTGTTCTGCCAGTGGAAACAAATATATTTCAGCTATGGTCGATTTTGCACCTGATATGCTGATGCCGTAGCTCTGCCGACCATAGACACCAAAAGCGTGGCAGAGGCGCTGTTACAGATGTTTTCGAGGGTTGGTGTACCTCGCGAAATATTGAGTGACCAGGGTAGGACATTCACATCAGAGCTAATGGCAGAAATTAGTCGCGTGCTGTCCATTCGCCAAATGACTACCACACCATATCATCCGATGTGCAATGGCCTTGTGGAGCGATTCAATGGCACGCTCAAACGAATGCTCTGCCGTACACTCTCAGTACGGTCCTGGATAATAGCCTCGATATAGGCGGCATCCTTCGACGTACTGTTTATTATCACGGCTATGGACAGCCCGGCGAAGAGAAGTATACGTTACTCTCTGCAGGCGGCCTCGAACTTGAGGAGTGCCGCCTATAAACAATCGCTGATAAGCGGCCGAAGTCCGCATACGGCCCCGCAGGCCGATGCGCGTGCGAGCAGAGCGACAGGGCGGCGGGAAACGGCGCCGAGGGCGCGGCGAAGCGTCGGAAACAACTGCACCACGCATGCGCTTGAACGAAAAAAAAAAGAAAGAAGAATTAGGACGCGCGCTCCGCGCTCGCCGGGCGGGTGCACGTGAAGGGGAAAAAAACGACAGACGAGAACCGCGGAAGCTGAGAAGTTTCGTGTTTGCCGCTCGGCCGCTCCATCCAGTGTTGCCAGGTTTGGCCATTTATAACCGAATTCGGCTACAGAAAAAAAATTTTGGCGTCGACTTGAGCGAGTTGGCTATGTGGCTATATTTGGGCTACTGAAAATTGGCGACTTGGCTTTGTTTGGGCTATAAGTGGCACCATTATGATGAACGCTCCAGAGGTGACTCGCATCGAGCAGAGACAAATCTCTAAAGGCTCATTCACATTTGGTGTTGAAGGGCCGAAAGCCGCACTGTTCACGAAAAATCCGCACATGTCGTCGCCTAAGCGAGCGGAAAACCGTGCGACGAGCACCTTTGGACTATGACCATGTTCGCTCCAGCGGCAGTGGCGGAACGCCTTTTCACCTCTGCAGGGGCCGTACTTTGCATGTACGAGCATATGAACCGCGCGATTTAAGCCCGCAATTTTAAACTGGAGGCCAAGGAGTTGGATGTGTATTTGAATAGGTACTACAAGCGAAACCTGCAGTTTCACCCATTTCCTAGCGGTGTAATCTTGTTTTAATCAGATTGCGCGCGCAACGCGGATATTATTGTATGCTGTAGAATCTACGAAAGCTCGAGCGATTTCACTGCAAAGAATGATGAGTCATGCACCTAGCCATACCCATAAATAATGAACTCACGCGTTTCACGCCATCATATTTTGACGCTTGTGCTCACGACTCGTGCTTTGTGCAACATCTGCGTTAGCTGGAGCAAGTTTACCCAAACGATTTTAATTCTTTATCTACCACATTACCCATCGCGATGGGCTACTGGATATATGGTACTTGACTGCTGACCGGAGGTCGCGAGATCGAATCCCGTCTGCGGCGGCCGCATTTTCATGAGCGCAAAAAGCTACAGATGTCTGTGTGCTTCGATAAGGTGAACGTTAAAGACCCGTAGGACGTCGTGGTTTCCGGAAGCCTCCACCATGGCGTCTCTCATAATTATGTCATCATTTTCGGACGCAAAAACCTCGACTATTATTACTGTATACCCTTTCCGCCGCGCTATCCTCCACTGCCGCAGCAATATTACTTTATAAATGTTGAAGTGTTTTTTTTTTTTAATTGGCGGCGCTAAACTGAATTCGACGCATGAACTGAATATTCACAGGCGAGGCGGCGAGAGCGGGTAGATATGATTATGACATTTGTCTAGCAAAGCACGAAAAATAATCACTCACCCTCTTTTGCTTCATGTGTAAAATACTGCCAAGCTGATAAGAACTGCTCCTAAAGAACACCTCGCATCGGAACGTCCCCTTTTAAAACCAACAGACTGGTGAGACGCAGCTAGCAGATTTGAGCTTTCTTTTCGTTTTTTTTTTCCAAATTAAAAATGCTTTCACGTCCTCCAACACAAGCTGCTTGATCTACAATAACGACGGGTTGCACAGACAGGGATTGTAGTAGCGGAATGTCAAAAAGTAAGTCCAAATAAAACTGCAGATCAGAATAACTATATTTGGCTACAAATATTTTTGCTTTTTTTTACCTTTGGCTACATTTGGGCTGCAGCTTCTCTGGCTCTTGGCTACGCGACCGCGTCCGACCTGGCAACACTCCATCACGAGACGTGCGGGCGAGAGCTTTGAGGCCGGTAACTGCGGTAACCTTCACCTGTTTGTCAACGTAGTTGGAAAGCGCTAAACTGCGTCGGCTAGGCGCTTTGCGCCTGCCGCTGGGTAATATGTTTTCATCAATGGATATGAAAGGTGTGTATCGAGGGCAATGTAACGCGCCGCAATGTGAGTGCGATGGATTTTGCCGCGCCGGGAACAATGAGCCTGCCGCACCATACCAGGCTAGTTGGTGCGCGTACTGCGGGCACAGTCCAGTACAACATGCTTGAATTGGTAAGTAGCCTTTTTGTTTTCTTTGATGGTGTCGTGATATCTGCTGATGCATGTGCAGGATCCAATTTTGCTGAGTGAACGAAAAAAAAAAAGAAAAATAGGAGGGGGGGGGGGGGGGCACACTTCGCCCGTTATATATATGCATTGATCGTGTTATACTTGCGAGAGAACATTAAGCGCAGCAGTAACTACTCCCGAATTTACATGCTTTGTGTGTTATCTTCGTTTCATTCCATTGTAGATGCGCTTTTTCGCGGAATACAATGCTTCTTATGTTATCAACTGTACACATTACGTTGTGACAAATTTGTTTTCATTTTACTCAGTTCATGGCTCGCATTTGTTTCGTGACTTAATTGTGGGATGCCAGCTTGTGTAACTTTTCAACATCTGGAACCGCGTACGTTTTTCAGGGTCGAGATCTACGCAGGATGTGTTCTTTATGCCGCCCCATGTGCCACCCAGTCAACCGCAGGAAGCGATTGAAACACAGCTGAATACCGGTAAGTGTGCAGCATTCTTATCTGAGATTCCACGCAGTGATGTTAGACCGTTGGCTCTAACTGGAGTTTAATGAGGGACGCGGTAATACGTTAGCTTGGATTTATTATGCGGCTGACGTGCACTAAGTAACTGAATTGTGAAGCATCTGCTTCTGACTGTATTGCGCCAAATGCGTCATATATGACCACTGCAACTCGCATTTTGCCGCAAAGTAATTGAGACTTATATAGTGATATCACGATGCTGCGAAGTAACATAATCGCCTTTGAAACAAATCTCTGAAATAGAGAATGACACTCTTCCAGGTCATAATATGGCTTTGTATAACTTCTGGAGGTTCATTTGCCTTAACTACTGATGTATGAATTTTTTTATTTATGAATAGTTCGTACTGCTGACGTTGTTCGTACTGCTCCTAATCAAGAAATAGAAAAGGCACACCTTGTTACGTCGGCAATTAGCAATGCATAAATATATTTCCATAACAGTTACTTTAGTTCCATGAAGTGTTACACTACACAATACAAAGTTTTCATTAATTAGAACTTACGACTCTGTTTGAGAGAAGGATAGGCCTCTGTACATTAAACTATATGTGAATTGTTTTCATTGTTTGGTCTCCCAGACAAAGCTGATGCAAAAATAACCTGCAGCATCACACTAATGACTGTTTGCACAATTAGGAAGACTGCACTTCCTGTTTTGAATACTGCATGACACTTACAGCTGAGTTAACTGTATGAGCGTGCCCGTGTAGCTAGGATGGGGGGGGGGGGGGGGGGGGCATTTGCTGAAGGCCTTCACTGTATGAGAAAAGTAGCTATTTTCATTATATTTTTTGAGTAAAACACACCCTCCATCAAAGTTTCGAGAGGGGGGGAGGGGGGAACCACCTAGCCCCTCTCCTCCGTTCCTATGAGCCTGGATATGAGGCATCAAGCCATTGAGCTGGCACAGTAGGAACATACAGGTGACGGCTGCTGTACCCGTTTTCCTTAAAGAAAACTGATTTCTCTGTTGGCTGTGTTTGTGAGCACTGCACTCGGGAAGTTCTGCAGTGTGAATTTTCTTATCGTGAACCAACTAGCCCATTCTGAAATTCTTCGAGCTCTGCTCTAACTGATCACAGAGTATTTTTCCTTAGCATGAGAGAGGTCTTGGCACTGAATAATATTTGTGTTTGAACACCTCTTTATAAATGCATGTTTTAACCAGGTTCTCTAAACTTACCTACTGTATGATTTACAGCTTACCACAGTTTCAGGAAACACTGAGTCACTGAGATGCAAATGCATTTATCACTGCAGGTGTTGCTCAACGATACGAATGTACTGCCACTGGAGTAGCCAGCACCAGCAGCTTCGTAATGGCTGCTTTACAGCATATCGGTGGGTGCCAATACACATGATTTGTCAGGATGATGTGATATAAATTATTGCAGCATCTCTGGGGTGTCAATTTGTTACCAGTGCAAGCTGATACGTTAAACTGTAACTAGATTTCATGAACTCAGTAGTTCTTTCAAAATGTGAGAAGTGTCATAGCGCTAAGGATGACCATCAGGGTATCTAGAGAGTGCAGTTATGACAGCACGCATGAGACAATGATAAGTACTCGTTGTTTATCACAACAGATCAGACATGCAGCAATTACTACACTCTACCTGTTCCTTTATGCTATCTCAGGGCATTTGGTTGAACAATCAAAGCGTCATGTTCCATACTAGCTTCTTCATCTACTCTATCTCACGTGTCGTTAATGGAGATCTATAGCTCTAAAAATGCTCGCTAATAGGCATGTGTAACTGTAGAGCTTGCAGTGAGCAATATAAATTCAAGCTGATCTCAGATGTAGAGTACTCATGGATTGAAATGGCACAATTTTGGGACTAACCAGTTCAGGTCATTGGGGCGTAATTTTGACTCGACTGTGTTGGTTAGAGCCCATGCTATTTTTAGAGACCAGATTCGTCGCGGCGGTACATGGACAGGATGGGTTGCATGCATCTCGGGATGTGTGTTGCCTCTGTTAAGTAAATTTATTCATTCATGTGGACTGAAATAGTCATCTTGATTGCACATCCACTGAGTGCTGGCAAAGGGATATTCAAGGTAGTATCAAGTAGCAATCAGCATAAAAATTTGTCAGAACACACTCATTTCATAACTGGCAGAAGCAGGGTGGCACGTGGCTTACAGGCAGGTTTTAAGTACACCTTTGTAGGTTTAGCCAGGAAGGAGTGAAAAACTGAAAGGAAGAGTTAAATTCTGCTATGGTATTAGCACACTTTTAGATTAAAATGCAGAGTAACGAACCAAAACTCTCCACTGTGGTATGCCTCATGTGTTAAACATATCCGTTTTGTCACATCTAGCCCCAGGTTTACTTAAGTTATTTGGCAAAACTTGCAGTAAGTTTTGAGGATGGATGAATTATTTTTTTTTGAAGAACACTTTTCATTAAACAATGATAACTAGCACACACTAGCCATCATACATTGTTCTTTTGCCTTGCTTTAAGACGTGCTAAAAACATGAACTAGCTAATCTGCACAGTTGTTTTCTCTGCCATATTTTCCTACATATTACAAGAACAGTGTACACTGCGCTTTGCACACTAAGTGCAAAACTCGGAAGGCAATACTCGGCAAGCAACATCTCCCTTTTTCATTTTAATTTGTGTTTTTGAAAAAGAGTTTGTGGCAAAAGAAGTCGAGCCAGAGTTTTCAGTAAAACATTCAATCTGATGAATGCTGAAAGCCTAATGAACTTCTTTATTTGATATCCCTTTCAGGAAGCAGCAAGAATCATTGGCCCACCTGGTTTTCTACAAGGTCTATGATGGGAACACTTTCCATTGCTTACGGCACACTTTATTTAGGATATCATACATTTCAGTTGTTATACGGCCGAAATGTGAGAGATCCTATGACAGTGTTGAGAGAACTCTGGACGAAAGACGCGCTAGGCACGGACACTTGAACTACGTACGAGTATGTTGTCGACTTGCGCAATCGTCTTGACGAGACGTGTAAAACAGCTCAAGAGGAATTGAAGCGAGCAAAGAACAGCTAAAAGGCTCGCTGCGATGCAAAGAGCCGTATGCGCGAGCTCAAACCGGGTGACAAAGTACTGATACTGCTGCCCACAGAAAAATCAAAGCTGTTACTTCAGTGGGAAGGACCTTTCACAATCACTGAACGAAGAAATGAGGTTGATTACTTAGTTGACCTGGGCACAAAGAAGCGCTCGTTCCACATCAACCTACTGAAACGTTATGAAGATCGAGACATCGTTTTTCACGGGCGAGCTTCCGCAACCTGTACAGTAAAAGCTGAAGAAATCAGAGAAGAGGAAACGGAAGACATTCCTTTTGTGCCGCTAGCGAGGACACAAAACTACGCAGATGTGGAAATTTGTCAGGATATAACACCTGCACAAGTGGAATCGCTGAGCGGGCTCGTTGCATCATTTAAAGATATATTTTCTAACCAGCCAGGCCAAACTAATCTTGAAGTATGTCATTTACAACTGACGACACAGACACCTATTCAGGTGAAACAATACCCGATACCTTTTGCAGTTCAGAAGGCAGTAGATAAAGAGATTGATGACATGCTTCAACAAGGCATTATAGAAAAGTCGGTGTCACAATATTCGTCACCAATCGTTGTCGTAAAAAAGCCAGACAATACAATCCGCCTTTGTGTGGATTTACGACAAGTAAACAAAATACTACGGGATGACTGTGAACCCATACCCCGAATAGACACTATGCTCGGGAATGCGAGCAAAAAGAAATACATATTGAAATATTGGCAGCGCAAACTGACGGGACACAGAAAGAGGACACAAACAAGCGCAGACTGAAACTTGGATTTATTCACAGAAGATAATATATACCAGAAAAAACACGAAGGGAAAGGGAAAAACAAGCGGGAAGGGTCCACCAAAATCAAGTGTCGTCCAGAAACGAGATCTCACAATCTAATAGCGATATGGAAGCAGAGCTGACACACTTATCGGCATTCTTTTTAATGAAAAAGGCTTCCGCAATCTCCCTTGTTTTAGTGTCGCGATGGGTGTATAAAACAGACGTGCGCGAAAATTCAGGTACGCAACCACACTTTGAGCAATGGGCAGACAAATGTAAACCTGGGGCAGACTTTAGCGCATTGTTGTGTTCTCGCAGGCGCACATTCAGGCAGCGCCCAGTTTGCGCTGCCTGAATGTCAGCGTCAGTTTGCGCTGCCAATATTTCAATATGAATCTATACCAACTAGCCCGCCTTACAAGCCTTCTGGAAAAAGAAATACTTTTCAAAGATAGATTTCGCAAAGGGATACTGGCAGATCCCCATGTCGGAGGAGTCTAAGCCCGTCACGGCTTTTACCACGCCATCAGGCCTATACCAGTTTAGATACATGCCCTTCGGTCTGAAGGCGGCACCAGCAGTATTCACAAGACTCATTAGGAAGGTAGTAGATGGCCTACCAAACATATTTCATTACTTTGATGACGTGTTAGTGGCGACCGACACATGGGATGAGCAGTTAGAAAGCCTTCGCATGCTATTCTTGCGAGTGAAACGCGCAAATCTCACAATCAAACCTTCAAAAACGCAACTGGGGTTTAGTTCCATTCAGTTTCTTGGTCATGAAATAGGAAATGGCACCATTAAGCCATTGAATCACACAGTAGAAAAAATCAGGAACGCCCAACCTCCACAGACAAAGAAATAGGTACAGTCCTTTTTAGGTCTTGCAGGGTATTATCGAGATTTCATACCTGAGTATGCCCAGCTCACATACCCTTTCACCGAGCTTGTAAAGAAACGCGCTCCAAATCGAGTTGCTTGGACAAGTGAGCACCAAGCCGCTTTTGATCGAGTGAAAAGCGCACTTGCCCAGGAACCAGTGTTAAAGGCACCTGATTTTACAGTTGAGTTCGTCCTGAGAACGGACGCATCAGAGCAGTGTTTAGGGGCTGTGCTCCTCCAAGAACATGACACAATATTACATCCAGTAATATACGCCATTCGAAAGCTGTTGCCACGAGAAGTAGCATACTCCGCTGTAGAGCGTGAGTGTCTAGCGGTAGTATGGGCAATCAAGAAATTTCATGTGTTCTTGTATGGTCGTCATTTCATATTAGAAACAGACCACCAGCCCCTACAATACATAAACTCAAACTAGGTCTTCAATACGCGCATTCTCCGTTGGAGCTTGCTTCTAACAGAGCATTATTTTTGTGTACGTTATATCCCGGGAGCTACTAACGTGGGGGGCCGACTACCTGAGTCGCAGTTCGTGTGGTCCTGCATGCGAAAGCACATAAGCCCCAATTATTTAGTTACTTCTGGTGAGACAACTACATTTGCGCAGTGTGTAAATGTGTTAACTTTGGATAACCATTGAGTAACTCATGTGAGTAGCATGACGATGACATGTGTATATCTCTCTACAGTGCATTGTTGTTTGTGTGCCAGTGTTTCCACGGAACAATACCCTAGTGCGCGATTTCACAACAAAGTGTTCCCCTCGAATACTTCTTGAAATGGGGGGCTAAGTGCGGTGAAGTGAATCGACGCCACAAAGAAGAAGACGACAAAGTGGATACAGAAACGCGCAAGCACGCGCCCAGCACCAGGACTGGCCTCGCATGGTAGACGCTGGGCTGCACGTGCCGCGTGGACAGAGAAAAAAGAATGAAAAAGGAAGAAATAGAACAGGCCACGTAAGGTGGGCAGACGGAGCAAGGATCCCGAGCAGTGAAGACGCGTTGGCCTGGCCGAGCGTGAACGTCCGTGAGGCCAACCTCTGTCGGAAGTACCTGGCCGGGCGCCAACGTCCGAGGGGCTTCGCAACCGGCACGTCTCCTGTTCCTGGCGCCTAGCAGTCTCGACGCAGAAGAACCGGACAGAAACCACCTGCCGCGTCGCGTCGAACGAGTCTGCGAGGGACAACGCCACGACCGCTTCGCCCCATCACAAACTGTGAGCGTTATATAGCGCGAACTCTTATGTAGAGACAATTTTCACGTTTATCCTGTGTATTTGTAGTATGTATCTTGTTCATGTTTGCTTTCGTGTGTTTGAATAGATGTTTGTGTGCCGTGCCGTGGTGTCTTCTTCTTGGTTGCCCTTGGAGGCGTCTCTGACACATGCTCCCCGAACCTATTACATAACAATGGCAATGACGCGGCATTCTGTAGCGGACAGACGATATGGACGTTGCCGCAGCGGTGAGTGGGAACCAGTGTCGATGTGGAGTTCGACTGCTCGAGCACGACCTAGAGATCACAATCAGAAGGGTTTTTACTTTCCAACGTAATTGTTGAGGGTCTGTCAGGCAAAAAACTGCATCATACAATGTGCCTGAAGGCCCTCACATGGCAGCAGTAACATCAAAACTAGCATACACACACGTGTTCAGCATATAACCAGATAAAATACACAAATTCAATGGAACTGAAAAAATGGAACATATTAAGTGACCCTGACAAACACATCATATTTATAAAAATGGAAATTTAGTTCGAGGAAATGCCAAAATGCATTGTTATATATAAAAACAGTGGCAGTTACAACACTAAGAAAATCACTAGTATAAATATGGATGTGATGTACAATGGTATGATACACTGTTTATTGAAACATTGAGGGTGAAATAAATATTACAAAAGAATGCGAAAATGTAGGAACTCTTTTGTTTATACCTTCATTCATATTTGCAAAAGTATTCTCTAATTTGTTTGCGCGTCAAAGCATTTGGATTAAATCTTTCCCTCTCCAATTTATTCGCAAACGCTGCTCGGCTTATAGTTTTCGGACGGCAGGTCGGTTCTAGACTGCCGCAATTGAAGTTTTGAACAGCGACCACGTTCGGATGCCTCCCTCGTGGTTCCTGAACCTAAGGCTGGCCACACCTGGGAGGTAGAACGACACGCGTGTCAACTTGTCCGCGTCCGTCCGTTTGTTTAGAGCGCTCACCCGTTCGTAAGTCGAGAGCCAATCTTCAACATCGTTGACGTCTGTTCCGCTGGATATTGGATGCTCCCACTGGGGAACACTGTCAGGACAGGTGGCTGGTGGCGATGGAAATGTCTGCTGGTTCCCGTCTGGTATAGCAGAAGGTAGCCGCCGAGAACGGAGCTCCAGGATGGTAGAGGGAAGCTAGAGGGACGGGTACCCAGCACGGCTGCACCAAATATAAAGGAGATTTGTTGAGCGTAGAGCTGGTCGCTGGTCACGCTATGAACCGGGCACAGTTCACAAGCACGAGCCTCTGCTGCACGCTCGATGCTGCTGCCTCTGCACTGGAGTACTTCTTCTTCGTTACAATATATATGTGGCGACACAATCTGCGCACAATTCCGCGCAGCCTCCACCTTGCTATCAGGCAGCCCGGCGTGACACGACCGCACGCTGCACTGCAATCGGATAAGCCGCAGCGCCACCGCAGCGTCACCCAAGGCCTACGTCAACAGCGGTGGCTACAAAACCAGGCTGCCAAGCTTGGAAGCGCATGATTTTGTTCCACTACCTCTGTCGATCGTAGCATCGAAATTCTCTCCCGATGCTGCTACTGTAGTTGAATAAATGTTCGTTACGTTTTAAATGTGAATGCATTTCTTAGTCGGGCTTTGTGAGGCGTCCGGCGTTGTCCGCGGCGGCGTCCGCGCGCCGGCCGGTGTTATCTCTCCGCTCTCGTCCCTCTCCCATAGCAATAGCTGCGGGCGCGCGCGCTTATCCTCGCCCCTAGCAACCGGAGCATGTGGTGCGAGAGAGTGTAGGAGAGGGTAGGTGCAGTTGCTTCGCCGCTCCTTCTCTCGCCGTTCGCTCTCTCTCCTCCCTGCGCCCCACTCTCCCGTCCGCTCGCGCCTCACTCTCGACCGTTCGCTGGCTGGGCGCCTCTCAAGGCGATGGCAGAAGTCGGTGCAAGAAATCTCTCGGTGCAAGAAATGCATTCGCATTTCCTCACGATTCCCTTCGGGGAGGTGGGGGGCATTTTTTTATGTTGGAATGCGTCCTTACGTTGATACGGCATTTCACATCTGCTGACCCGGAAACCGAACAAATTGCACCGCCATGGCTGACTCAGAAGTCTTTGCCGCTCTGCGCCAGCAAGTACAACAACTTGAACAGCAACTGCAGGCCCGACAAGAGGTGCTCCAGCAGCAGCGCGTGCCCACTAAACCTCATTCGCCCGATGACTCCACACCACCCTACTCGGGCCACGCCCTAAAAAGCTCCGTTCCGGCGCTCGCTGTCAACGCAGGCCCTGCTGCTACCGCGGCCGTTGCCGACCTGGACGCCTGGCGGGTCCCTGTCAAACTTCCGGCCGTTTTGGGCGGACTCGCCCGAGGTATGGTTCGCCCAAATCGAGGCCCAGTTCTCCCTTTCGCACATCACGCAAGACCGGACCCACTACGACTACGTAGTCGCCCAGCTGGACGTCCGCTACGCTAACGAGGTCCGGTACATCCTTGCCCATCCACCAAAGGCTAACCTATATTAATACCTCAAGACGGAACTCATCCGCCCTCTGCCACCCTCGGAAGACCGGAAGGCGCGAGAACTTCAGTACGCAGAAATAGCCGAACGCAAACCATCGCAGCTCCTCCGCCACATGCGTGCCCTCGCAGGCAACATGGAAATCCACGATTCTTTCCTGCGAACACTTTGGCTCCAGCGACTTCCAGCGCACGCCTAGGTGATCCTGCAGGCTCAGCTAAAGCTACTCCTTGACCAACTTGTTGAGATCACTGATCGCGTCATCGATCTCTCTTTGCCTCAGTCATCGCCCACCATCCAGGCTGTCGCTGCGCTAGTGAACACCACGGAGCACGCGCACCACATCGATGACATCGAGAGACGGCTCAGCTCCATTCAACGACACCTCGATCAACGCCCACGCTTCCACTCTCCAAGCCACGACTGTAACACGGCCTCATCACAACCGCCTGGTGCGCACGGCCGGTGTTACTACCACCGACGCATCGGGGACAGAGCCCGACAATGTCGACCACCCTGCTCTGCTCGGCACGAGGGGAAACGCCAACGGTACCTCGAAGGCCTGGCTGAGAGCTGCCAACCTGGAGGCCGTCGCATCTGGAGGCCGTCGCATCAAGTCATCGCCCACCATCCAGGCTGTCGCTGCGCTAGTGAACACCACGGAGCACGCGCACCACATCGATGACATCGAGAGACGGCTCAGCTCCATTCAACGACACCGCGATCAACGCCCACGCTTCCACTCTCCAAGCCACGACTGTAACACGGCCTCATCACAACCGCCTGGTGCGCACGGCCGGTGTTACTACCACCGACGCATCGGGGACAGAGCCCGACAATGTCGACCACCCTGCTCTGCTCGGCACGAGGGGAAACGCCAACGGCACCTCGTAGGCCTGGCTGAGAGCTGCCAACCTGGAGGCCGTCGCATCTTCGTCACCGACCAAATCACGAAGCAACGTTTCCTTGTCGATAGCGGTTCCGACATCTGCTGCTACCCACGAGCCCATCATCAAGGTCCTTGCCCGCCGACATCTTTCGAGCTCAGCGCGGCGAACCGGTCCACAATCAAGACGTACGGCTCACTGCGCCTGCACATCCAGCTCAGGAACCTACGCCGCGACCTTCATTGGAATTTTGTCATCGCAGACGTCGCTGAACCAATAATCGGCTGGGACTTTTTGGCACATTATAACCTCCTTCCAGACTGGCGCCACGATCGTCTCATCGACGCGACAACGGGACATTTTTCGTCAGGCCAGCGAACGACCACCCACCAACCAAGCATCAAAGTGCTCAGTGTTGAAAATCATTCACCGTATCACGCCATCCTCACCGAATTTCCCGGTTTGACGCGTCCCAGCGGGCTGTCACGCTAAGTGCAGCACACCATCGTGTACTACATCCGCACCACTCCAGGGCCCCCCGCTTTTCTGCCGCGCCGGTTGCCTTGCCCCAGACCACACACACATAGCCAAGGCAGAGTTCGAAGCCATGCTCCGAGAAGGCATCGCCCGTCGCTCCGATGGCCCATGGGCCTCGCCACTTCACCTTATCCCGAAGAAGACCGATGGCTGGCGACCATGTCGGGACTACCGCGCCCTCAACGCACGAACCATCCCGGACAGGTACCCCGTCCACCACATACAGGACTTCGCCCATCGCATTCACGGCTGCGACGTCTTCTCCGTGCTAGATTTGATGAAGGCTTACACGCAGATACCCGTCAATCCGGACGATGTCCCGAAAACTCCAATAATTCCCCCCGTTTGGCTTGTTCGAGTTGAGTTTACCTTCATGAGCTTTGGCCTAAGGACCGCAAGGCAAACCTTTCAGCGCTTCATCGACGAAGTCGTCCGCGGCCTTGACTTCTGCTTTGTCTATCTTGAGGACATATTGGTCGTTTCACGTGAAGCCGGAGAACACCATGGGCACCTTCGTCTGTTGCTCCAACGCCTCGACGACCACGGCCTACTCGTAAACACCCAAAAAACACGCTCGGCGCTTCCACCGTCCATTTCCTTGGCCATGAAGCTTCGTCAGAGGGAACTAGACCCTTGCCTAAACGCGTCTCTGACTTGCAGAAGTACCCTCAACCCACCACCGCTAAAGACCTTCGCCGTTTTCTCAGCATGCTGAACTTTTATAGACGTTTCTTACCGCACGCCGCGGACTACCAGGCGCCCCTTCATGATGTCTTGGCTGGTCTACGAGGAAACCAACCCGTCACGTAGACACCGACTTTGGTGCAAATTTCCGAAGAATGTTAGGCTGCTCTCTGCACCACCATGCTTCTCTCCCATCCCGCGCCTGACGCTTCCTTGGGACTCTTCAGGACGCCTCTGATTTCGCCGTCGGCGCCGCCCTCATGCAACGCGTGGACAACATTTAGCACCCCTTGGCATTCTTTTCCAGGAAACTCTCAGCTCGGAAGGCGACCCCTTCAAAGGCCAGTTCCACCGACGAAACCACGACCGCTGCCCCGACGAGTTCGCCAGCTTACTGCAGAGAACTTCTGGCGATATACGAAGCAGTTCAACACTCCCGCCACGTACTCGAAGCGCAGCACTGCACTATTTATACGTACCGCAAACTTCTTACCTACGCCTTCTCTCAACGTCGTGATAAACTCCTGCCGGTTGAACAGAACCAGCTCTCGTTGATTGCCCAGTTTACCACCGACATCGAACACGTTAGCGGGAAGGAATGTTCACAGAAATTATGAGCGCTAAAAATGACGAGCACACAAGGAGAAGACCAGACACGGGACAGGCGCTACTATGTGGTCGCCGACGCACTTTCACGTGTGGCAGCTATCAGTTCTTCGCAGATAACAGCCGACGTCCGCGCCGAGGCTCAAACTACAGACGCTGAACTGCAGGAACTTCTCAAGGGCAGGTCCTCACTACAGCTGCAACAAATCCCCGTACCTGGGTCGACAACTACTATCCACTGCGACATGTCGACGGGACGAAGCAGGCCCTTCGTGCCCCTGGCCCACCGCCGTGGCCTTTTCGACCAGCTTGACAACCTCAGCCATCCCGGCATACGCGCCTCTACACGTCTCGTGGCAGACCGCTACGTCTGGCCCTCCATGCAGCGGGATTGCCGCAACTGGGCGTGCTCCTGCATTCAATGTCAACGCGCTAAAGCCACCAGGCACATCGCCTCACCCTCGGAGTTTTCCCTCTACCCTCTGGTCGGTTTCAGCACGTCCACCTCGATATAATAGCCCTTTACGGCCTGACCCGCAAAAATGCGTGGGTCAATAAAGACGCTCACGAAACGGCACCTGATTCAGTTTCGGTTTCATAGCTCTGTGCCGCTCAAGTCAATGTTTACGGGAATATATCTGTTTCAGTAGTTCAATATTTTCGGCACCAGAGGGCGAGTAACCTTCCGGGAAAAATGCCGTCTGAGCACGTGCGCCGACAGCAGCTACCTCAGACGTGTAAATCAACGCTCCTTCTTGTTATAACTTTTTTTTTCGGGAATGTATGCATATGAAAGGAATAATGAGATGTAGGAAAACATGCTTCGCTAAAAAAATTACGCCTTCCTACCACACATGCTGTGTACTCCCGCGTGAAAAAGTCTATCTATCTATCTATCTATCTATCTATCTATCTATCTATCTATCTATCTATCTATCTATCTATCTATCTATCTATCTATCTATCTATCTATCTATCTATCTAGCCGCCTACGACTTTGTGCTCTCCTGCCCGTATCGTTAATGAGATTTATACCAAATTTGCTATGGCATAACATGACTGTATGACGAACATAAGCCTGGTAATATCATGAAAATCATGAATAACTTGTCATGAAAAGTATGATTTACATGCCACGCTCATGGCGCGCTCGCGGCCGTTTCGTTAGCTTGATATACACAAAATTTGGGATTGAGTGACATGACTGTATGACGAACATGAATGACAAGTGGTAATATGAAAATCATGACATGTCATGAGTGACATGACTTGCATTCCACGCTCATAGCACACTCGCGGCCGTTTCGTTAGATCGATATACACCAAATTTGGTATTGAGTGACATGACTGTATGATGAACATAAATGACAAGTGGTAATATGGATATCATGACTTGTCATGTGCGACATGACTTGCATGCCACGCTCATGGCGTGCTCGCGGCCGTTTCGGTAGCTTGAGATGCACCAAATTTGGTATTGAGTGAGATGACTGTATGACGAACATAAATGACTAGTGGTAATATGGAAATCATGACATGTCATGAGCGCCATGACCTGCATTCCACGCTCATGGCGTGCTCGCGATCGTTTCGGTAGCTTGAGATGCACCAAATTTGGTATTGAGTGAGATGACTGTATGACGAACATAAATGACTAGTGGTAATATGGAAATCATGACATGTCATGAGCGCCATGACCTGCATTCCACGCTCATGGCGCGCTCGCGGCCGTTTCGTTAGCTTGATATACACCAAATTTGGTATTGAGTGACGACTGCATGACGAACATAAATGACAAGTGGTAATATGGAAATCATGATTTGTCATGTGCGACATGACTTGCATTCTACGCTCATGGCGCGCTCGCGGCCGTTTCGTTAGCTTGATATACACCGAATTTGGTGTTGAGTGACATGACTGCATGAAGAACATAAATGACAGGTGGTAGTATGGAAATCATGACTTGCGATGTGCGACATGACTTGCAGGCCACGCTCATGGCGCGCTCGCGGCCGTTTCGTTAGCTTGATATACACCAAACTTGGTATTGAGTGGCGTGACTGTATGACGAACATAAATGACAAGTGGTAATATGGAAATCATGACATGTCATGAGCGACGTGACTTGCATTCCACGCTCATTTCGTGCTCGCGGCCGTTTCGTTAGCTTGATATACACCAAATTTGGTATTGAGTGACATGACTATATAACGAACATAAGTGGCAGATGGTAACATGAAAATCTTGGCATTCATGCCATCTACAATGCCATTTACATGCCACGCTCATGGTGCGCTTGCGTCCAGTTCGCTAGCTTGACATACACCAAAATTGGCATATCGCGACGTGACTGTATGACGAACACAAATGACCGGTCGTAACATGTAAAACATGACATGCTAATTATGTAAAGCATGATTTGCTCCTTTCTGGCTGCTTCGCATTACATCGATTCCCACAGTGCGTGGGATCTGCCGGCTCTTGGCATCTTATTGGCACTTTTTTGGTTGGTGTTTCCTGATGTTTTCTTATATCTGAAGTTAGCGACGCGAAGTGATGTGCGTGAATTGTGATCACCATTGACGCAGAAAATATTTATTTTGTGAATGTGTTCTGACAACATGTATTATATTTCAAAGAATTAGATTTTACATTGCCTATGATATAGAGTTTCAGTATCGCCAGTGAAATTCTAAGGATAATAAATAACATTGAGGGCTAAAATTGCTAAAATTATCTAATTAGGGAACAAGCTTCCTTGGGGCTGAATTTTCTTTTTTCTTCACATGCCGAGATTTTCAAACCATAGAATGAAGAAGACATAGATGAGATATTGAGCCTCCTGATGTCTTGCGTCAGTTTTTGGGTAGGGACCCCGTTGACGAATTGACAGAGATTCATATTCGTCGTTCGAGCCAACTTAGTGATGAAAACTGGAGTATGGAAGGTGACTTTCTGAGCAGTCGCCTCCGTAATAACTGGGCCAGGTGACCACTCACCCTATCCTGTCAGTTTCAGTGAAATTGATGTCTTTTGGAAGAACACATTCGGCTGCAAAGCATCACCTGCTTGGAAGTGGTGAGACAGCCGACGTTCTTGTTGTTGTCAAGACTCCTTTGCCAACTTTCTCACACTAATTTAATGCAACGATGTTTGAAGTTATGGCTGACAAAATGGCAGTGTGCCCTAGTTGTAGACATACAACAACTTTGTAAGTAGCTGTGCAAAAGTTCAAGCAGCTTTTGGTATGGACCTGATCATGGGCTGCATCCGATCTCTGAGGAACTTTGGTCGTCACCAGGCGCCCAAGAATTGAAAGCGGAAAGAAAAATGTGTCACAAGATCAATCTTTAGAAAGCTTTACTAGAGTGTAAAAGGCGCCCGGCATAGTCCAAGTGATTAGACTCAGCTATACGTACCACTGGCGATCAGTATACAGCTTGACATCTGCACATCCACTGCAGGCTGTCAAGTGTAGCTTCTTGTTCAAGGACGCGTCGTATGAAGTGCAACTTATACTTGTGTCCGGCAAATTACACACTATACTCTAAAATGTTGCATTCGCAGCGCTGACCACGCATTTCTTGCTTTGTCTTAGCCATTATGACTGTATTCCTCGCTGCAGTGAATCACATGAATAAAAGCCCAGTCCGCACATATGTTCGGCTCTGTTTTCTGGGGAAAAATCTCCAATTCTTACAGTTTAACCTTTGAAAACTTAATTACAATACAGCAAACAATAGAGCAAACTCCCGCAGCTTTCGTCTTCAAGGAGCTAGCAACGTGCACGCATGCTTTCCTCCGCGACGACACCGTCCGCAGGCCTTTCTAGCCACCGTACAGTGGACCCTACCTGGTTGTCGATCGCGACGACAAAAACTTCACCCTGCGCAAACGAAGTTCGTATTTCGATCGACCGGCTGAAGCCAGCATTCATCGCTTCTGACGAACCAGGCAACACCAGTGCACCTACAGGCGCCCATTTCCAAACCTTGACATCGCAGATTGCTACTGTCATTACGCGCTCTGGAGGTCGCGTGCGACCGACAGACTTCTGCAAGCCATGATGGCTCTCCACTCCGCAGGGGGGGGGGGGTCATGTGGCGACACAATCTGCGCACAATTCCGTGCAGCCTCCACCTTGCTATCAGGCAGCCCGGCGTAACACGACCGCACGCTGCAATCGGATAAGCCGCAGCGCCACCGCAGCGTCACCCAAGGCCTACGTCACCAGCGCTGGCTACAAAACCAGGCTGCCAAGCTTGGAAGCGCATCATTTTGTTCCACTACATCTGTCGAGCGTAGCGTCAGAATGCTCTCCTGATGCTGCTACTGTAGTTGAATAAAGGCTCGTTACGTTTTTAAAGACGATAGTCTTTCTTGGGATACCTAAACGGAGAAATTTTGGTCTGTCTGTCTGTCCGGCTGTCTGTCTGTCTGTCTGTTTCTCTGTTTGTCGGCACGTCGCACGATTCAGCTAGCTGGCCAAAGTTTAACCCCCTCTGCCTTACGACCTCCAATCTTGACCGAGAAGCATGTGTTCATACGGGTGAGCGTGGGCAAATTAAAAATCAAATATTACGCATACCTGAGGCACAACATCAATACCTTAGTACTATTCACAGTGTTCCTTTAAAACAAAATCTATAGATATGTAATTATAAAGATCCTAGTGTTTATTACGCGGCGCTGAGAATGCGCCGCTGTGTACAAAACAAGTCTCCGCCCAGTGATTTAACGACGCTGTGGTGCTGCCACCTGGCAGCAGCATAGTTCAACACAAGCCGATGTTCCCCGGTAGCGCTGTAGATGGCGTCCTCTTCTGTTTTATCAATGCCAGCCAGATGCGGCTGATTCATCGTAGAAGAGCGCTGTCTCAGGCAAGGCAAAACATATATGGCCGCTTGATGAAATACGACCCACTCTACAAGACATGATCAGAGAACGCAGAGAAAAGACCGACGACCAAATTTCAGCGGATAAACGCCGGCGTCCGTCTAAGCGTGCCCGGAAAACATCCGAAAAACGAGCCCAGCGGCTAGCCCAGCTATTAAATTGTGGTACTCATGCCGCTCATGCAGTGCAGTCGGCACAAGACTATCGTCTTTCGACGACATTTGCAGCGAAGCACGCAGATACGCGGCCAATTTTTTATGTTGGGATCCGTCCTTACATCGACACGGCATCCCACACACACACACACACACACAGGTCCATATATATATATATATATATATATACGATGTACTTGTTACTTTGAAAAAGTCTGGTCCACCAGACGAAACGTTAGTAAGAATATACAGTGCCAAACCAACGAAAGTCGTATTATTTCTTGTTCCTTATATATATATATATATATATATATATATATATATATATATATATATATATATATATAGTCAAGAAATGAAGGAGCACACTTACGAAAATCGCATATTTTTACTGGTTAACGTTTCGGCCGTGACACGTCCTTCTGACGAAGGCTGTGCCACGGCCGAAACGTTAACCAGTAAAAAATATGCAATATTCGTAAGTGTGCTCCTTCATTTCTTGACTATATGTGCACCGGACCCACAGAACTTTCTTTTGAATCATATATATATATATGTATATATATATATATATATATATATATATATATATATATATATATATATATATATATATATATATATAAAGAACAAAAAGAAAATACGACTTTCGTTGGTTTGGAACTGTATATTTCCACTAACGTTTCGTCTGGTCAAACTCTGGTCCATCAGACGAAACGTTAGTGGAAATATACAGTGCCAAGCCAACGAAAGTCGTATTTTCTTTCGTGTTCCTTATTCTATCGGGGTCCGCGTGATGCTTTTCCCACTACTATATATATATATATATATATATATATATATATATATATATATATATATATATATATATATATATAATATTATAATGATGACAAAGCGGTGCTCGGGCACGGGCTCATACCCGGCTAGGGGAAGAGAAGAAAGACGACGGCGGAATAAGAACAGCCGGCCCGCAGCAAGGGTGCTGTCTCTTGTGTCTTTTCCTTTAGAATGGCGCAGTCGTCGAAGACCAAGCCTTAAGGCCGACAACACCTGTGCCTGTGCGTCTTCGGTGTTCCGGGGACCAGCCATTCAAGGAAAGCCGTCCACGCTTCCTCGGCAATGGAACCCGTCAACCAACCACCGCACCAGGCGCAGTTTGGGGACGGCGTCTATGCCTCCTCGTCACTTAACCTCCCGGCGCTGGGAACTCCGTCCGGGTACGGCGTTCAGGCCTCCTCGGCGGCTCGACTTCCCAATAGCAAGGGTCCTGTGAAGATGACGCTCACATCATCTGAGCATCCAACGGACGCCGTCTACGCGTCCTTGTGCATGGATTCCGCCGCAGTGGGCACCGGGGCTGCTGTATCCTCAGCAAATGCCGCCCCTACTCCTTTGGGAGCCTCACCCGATGGCGTCATAGAGTTCACGCATGCCCTCAGACAACTGTCGAAGCAGCTCGACGTCTTCGCGCCGTTCGACTCCGTGTTCTCGCCTGCCGAGTCATCATCGGCTGTTTGGGCAGTGCCGGAGTTCCGAGGCTTCCAAGACGACGCTGCCCTGTGGATTGAGGAGATTAATTCTGTCGGCTCTCGCCATGCCTGGCACGACAATCAAAAATGGCTGGTGGCCGTAGACAACCTTCGTGGTGCCGCCGATGCATGGCATAAATATGAAGGCACGAATCTACAGTCCTGGCAACAGTGGAGTGCACGGCTCATCGCTGTTTTCGGCCGGATTTGCCGTGAAAACTGCGTGTTCAACCAGACGGATACCGAGGTCAGGAGGGGCCCCACCTCGAGGCTGCAGCTAAACACTGCAGCTCATCGACAGGAAGTTTGACATCCTGCCCTTGCACAAACACCGGACTCGGCTTGTTCTCGCAGCCTGTCCCGAGGAATGACCTCCCGCCGAGTTTCGGCAACCGAATCGACGCCGTGGCACGACCACATGCACTACAGCGAGCCACCCAATACCGAACGCGACCGCTTCCAACGGTACAGGTCCACGTCGACGGAATCGGCGAGCTTACGGCTGTTGTGCAAACCGGAGCTCCACGGACTGCGCTGCATCGACGCCGTGCCCCAGCCGCCCTCAAGCCTTGGTCCGAGGCACCCCTGAGCGGTCTCGGCAGAAGCGTGTTGCCAGTCGGTGCGCTGCATTTGCAGTTACAGACCGAAGCCCGCAGTTACTACCTTGCCGCCGTTCCCGTCATCGAGGACTTGCACGCTGACATGGTTTTGGGAGGGCTAGTGAGGTTGAACTCATCATAGATGGCGGCCGAGTTAAGCTCCACTGCTTGACACCGAGCATTTCCTCGGTCCCGAACTCCCCAGTTGGAGGACTGCAGTCGCAGATTTCCAGCAGCGAGAGCATCCTCAGTGACCAGACGGAGGCACATCTGCCTACTTCACGGCAGTCATTGGCCGAGGGTGCGAGTGCTCCGCTCAATGAATCCATGGCTGACAACGACGGGCAGTTAAGTCTCACTTCTAGCTTACCAGCTGAGTGCCGTGCGGATCACCACGAGCCAGTCTGCCTCAACGGGCAATCCGACGCTGATCGGTCAGACGGCGACCAGCTCGCACGAAGCAGCGACATGACGCCTTCGTACAACCCTGGCGCCTGCAGCGAGGTGCGCAGCCATGGTGGTGCTAACCTGCATGGACGCCGCGGTAGAGAGCCATCAGATAGCATCTTGCTTCCTCGCGGTCGCGGAAAAGGAGAGTGCGGTGTTGGCAGCGCAGAGCTTTCTCCGTCAAACCATCATGGCCAAGTATCGCAGCCTGTCCGAACTCGCAGGCTTACTTCGTTATTTGCCTGCTTTCCTGGTAGGCATGCAACGACCAGCACGACACAGTCAATGGCGTCCACCAGAGCCGTCATCGCCCGACTTTCAAAGCAAGACACACCGACCGGAGTGGCGTCCCCCCAGAGCCATCATCGTCCGACTTTCAGAGCAAGACACACCGTGGCCGTGACCGGCCTCTGCGAGGCAGCCAATGCCGCCCGCCAGAGGCATTAGTTCTACCTGTGGTGGTTCATGGCCCAGGTCCTCTAAATGTTTCCACCTTCGAAGAGATGACCGCCGCCAGAGAAGGGCTAGCTTTGGCAGGACTGCATGTACGCAGCGTGGCCGAGTGTAATGATGACAAAGCGCAGTTTTTAGAGAAATCTGAATTATCAGAGGAGAGCCTCTTGAAGCGAAGTGCTTTACTGTAGGGTATACTGGTCTTACGCTCGAGAAACCTACGGGATATACTAACGTCATCTAAAATGACAACGCCTGTCCATGTGGGATGTCATCCGTGTAACAAGTCACGTTGCAAGGTGTGCCCCCACATGACGACTTCGCAAATTGTTAAGAGTGCTGTATCAAATTTTACTCTAAGAATAAAAGGCAACTTCGACTGCGACACGAGCAATGTAGTTTACTTGCTGGAATGCTCATCCTGTAACCTTCAATACATCGGCCAAACGGAGACACCTTTCCGCTTGCGCTTTAATAATCATAGGTCACATGTCTTGGGCCTGCCTAGCCTTCCCCTGTCCAAACATGTCGCTACCCCAGGCCACTCTTTTGACAATCTAACCGCCACAATACTAGAATCCGGTTTCAAATCGCACTATGAAAGGGAGGTTCGCGAATCTTTTTTGATTCATAAATTTAATGCCATAGCATCTGAGATCAACGAGAATCCGGGCAGATTAACATTTTTGCCAGTAAAACAGGTAAATGAACAATCGTAGTTAGCATGCGCGGTTGTTTGCTGCCGTGATATAATCCTTGGTGACATCAGCCGAATCAGTTAGGTGACGAGAATGCACATTTTCACTTGCTTCCATATTGTGACGTCAATATTTTGCTAGTGTACATTTCGTTGCAAACAAATGCGATTTATCAACATTGTGTAGATTTTTTCTTTTCTTTTTTTTTGTGTGTCACAAGTGTGGTGTTATTCCACTGCCCCACATACTATCTCTATGTGATGTTTGCTTATACATTCCTTTGTCACATTTCAAATATGCACTGCTACTCCGCTATCTGTGCTGTCACCATACAAAGTGATGCGCATGTCTAAATATCTGTCTGTTAGCAGTGAATATGCACAATGGGGTCCCCCCCCATGGCATGCCCTTATTTAAGACGTACGCACTGTATTCATATGCATGTATGCCCTGACGAGCCGCAACGTTGGCAATAAAACATTGTTTTTTCGTTCGTCGTCCACTTCACTTGAGCACCTATATATATATATCTATATATATATGACGTTACAGAACAGAGATACGTCGTGGTTCAGATGCCATCCATTTATTCTAATGCACGTGCACTTCTTCGTCGGCTTCTCCTACCATCGCCTTCTTCATACGTTACACTCTTCCCCCTTCCCTCGAGAAAGTCTCAGTTCAAAAGGCACAAAATAACGTCGTAGTTTGCTAACATGAACAATGTCCGAGTTTCTACCGAAGGGCAACACGGAGCGGTTGATCTCATAGTTCACTGGTGAGACTTTGCGTAGAATCTTGTAGGGACCTTCCATGACGGAACTCAGTTTGCCGGTGTTGGGATGCCATGGTGTCTCGTAAAGGACGAAGTCACCGACTTGGAACTCTATCGGAAGAAATTTCTTATCATAGATTACTTTGTGCTTATTGTAGTAGGCGATAGAATGATTAACAGCAGCTTTCCGCGCTTCTTCCACCGTTTGTTCTCGCTGTTTCAGTACACTTGGATAAGATGGAATTCCATACATCAGGAAGGACGGTGCGTAGCCGGTAACTTCGTGAGGCGTTCTGTTGTATTCGTCTATTACCTCCGACAGCAGCTTAGTCCAACGCTTCTGTGGCTCGTCATTGATCTTGCGCTTAAGTCTGGCTACGATGGTCTGGTTTGTCCGCTCGTTCATACCATTGCATTGCGGATGATGAGATGAGGTGAAGAGTTGGTGTATTCGGTTATGTTTTAGGAACTGTTTAAATGTTTCTGCAGTGAATCCTGTTCCACGATCTGAAAGGAACTTCCGTGGTTTTGCGGCAGCAAAAATGGTTTTTAAGCATCAGATGTAGGCGTCGCTGTTCTCACTTTTATGGGCGAACGCCCATATGTAGCGAGTAGCATGGTCAATAACCAAGTGGATAAACCTTTTCGATGAGCCATATCCACGAAATCCCCCCAATGGTGTCCATCGCAAAAAGGTCAAAAGGCTCTTCAGCAGGAGGCAGGGATTGAAGTGCCCCATACTTCTGTTTTCGTCTTCTTGCATCTCTGGCTGGTATCACAATGCCGAATGTAGGTGGAAACATCGGTTACCATATCCGGCCAATAATATTGTGGCGACAAGAGTGATAGTGTCTTCTTCACTCCGACATGCCCAAAATGTTGATGTGCGCTCTTAAAAATGGTTGGGCGTAGTTCATGGGGCACATAGATCTTCCTTAGTCCTTTTCTTTTGACGATGACTACGTTGTTTTCCAATGAATACGTTCCTTTTGGGCGCTCATTGCTGCATCGTTGAAGCTCATCGTGGGACAGAAGTTGAACTATTGGGGCTCTGGAGAGTGCATCCACTTCGTCGTTGCTTATGCCCTTTTGATGTTTGATGTTTACTTCATACATCGATAGTTTCAGCGACCACCGCAAGAGACGACCATGAGGATTCTTTATATTCTTCAGCCACTGTAGTGCAGAGTGATCCGTTACAACAGTGAATGGCTTTCCATGAAGGTAGCAATGCCATTTTTCAATGGCATCTATAATGGCAAGGCATTCTCTTTCTGTAATAGCATATATGACCTCGTGTTTAAGTAGCTTGCGGGAGTAATAGGCAACGGGATGTTCCTTGCCTTTGTCGTCAGGTTGCTTCAGAACTGCACCAATGCCTTCGCCAGATGCATCGCAGTACAGAGTACATGGTCTCGAAGTGTCGTATATGCGAAGCACCTATTCTTCAGTTATGCGCTCCTTCAGTTCCCGAAAAGCTTGCTCGCATGCTTCTGTCCACGTCCACTTGCTTCCTTTGTGGAGTAGTTTCGTGAGTGGGAGAGCGATGTCGCTGAAATGCGGGATGTACTGACGGTAAGTGTTTACTGTGCCCAGGAAATGCTGGAGGTCTTTCTCTCATTAAGGTGTCGGAAATTTGAGTATTGCAGCCACGTTACTTTGCTTAGGTGTCACTATTCCTTGTGAAATTTTGTGGCCCAAATATTCAATGCTGGATCTTGCAAATTGCACTTTTGCCGTTTCAGTTTTACGTTCTCGTCTTTAAGAGCTTTCAACAGTGCCTCGAGGTGTCATATATGATCGTCAAATGTCTCTGAGTATACGACCACATCGTCAAAGTAATTGCTAACATTAGTGAGCTGATGTTTGGCTATTATTGATTTCATGGCTGTTTCAAATGTAGTCGGAGCGTTCTTTAACCCGAACGGCATTACCAACGACTCATAATGACCATTAGTCGTGACAAACGCACTTTTTTCAACGTCGTCGGGATGCATTCGGACATGCCAGTATTCCGACGTTACATCTAGTGTAGTGAAAAAGTTCGCCTTTCCCAAGCGATCCAGAGTGTCATCTATACGTGGAATTGGTTGATAGTCGGGTACCGTTATGGCATTGAGCTTGCGATAGTCAATACCATATCGTACTGGTATAGCGCAGCTCAGTTTGAGCATGAGGAAAAGAGTGAACAGCGTAGAAGGAAACACAGACAACAGGATGAGCGCTAAACTTCCAACTTTTGTTTATTGCATGACCCTACAGCACATTATATGGCTCACCTCACCCATGTGACACCGCAAACCTGACCAAAAAACTAAGCATGTGGCGCAGCACACGTGACCAGAAAACTCAGTTTTCGCAGACAACCCGTTAACAAATCTACGTCTGCACTTCACCGCACGCGCTCAAGAAAATCGATCTCTTTTCCGGATAAGGCTATAGATGGCGTACTTACACAAAGTTTAACACATTTCTCAATTGAATTCGCCTCAATGATTTCACGTGTCAACTGATTCTGACTGCGGCCCAACACGACGCAACGGTCAAACAATGGAGTGCATGCACACGTCTTACAATGCATGGCCAGAAAACTACCTGAAGAAACCTTGTTTTTTACATTGTAACCTTGTTTTTTACATTGTAACAATGCTCGCGCAAACGGTCATTAATGCACCTGCCCGTCTGTCCTATGTAAACCGCGTCGCACGACAGAGGGAACATGTATACGACAGCTAGGGAACATTCAACAAACCTAGTCACATGCCTCTTTCCACAGGCGGGTTGCGACTCCTTCTTAGGATTCGTCAGCTTGCATAATCGACTTAGTTTCTCTGGAGCAGAGAACACTACGCGGACGTTTTCTCTCAGGGCTATCTTTTTCAAATGGTGTGATACCTTATGCACATACGGTATGACACTGGTTTTTCCAGCATCGGGCACACCATTCTTCTGCGGTCGTCCCCGCTTACGTGAACCATGCAACAAGCACTCAGCCACTGACACCTGCAGCAATACTGGATAGCCTGCCAGGGATAATCTTTTCCTTTGTCCTGCGAAACTAGCGGCTATAGTGTGATGGCATGACTTTAACAAGGCATTCCTAAAGCACAGCCTGGCAATCCCTCGTTTAATTAGCTTTGGATGCGCTGAATTGTACTGCAGGAGAGGCTTTTCTGACCGCGGTTCATAGCACCAGCAAGTGTGTCCTACTGAACAAAACAGACGAAGGTCAATAAACCGGATAGTACCTTCCTGCGGTATTTCATACGTAACGTCCAGGGGAAACAGACGCTCCTTAATGATTGGCAGAATTTCTGCAATATTACGTTCAACGTCACTTGAAGCGCACTCAATAAAGAACAAGAAATCGTCTACATAACGAAAAACTTTGCGCACTTTCGTCTGAGCGAGCTTATCGGACAGAATGACATCGCGTCGGGATAAAAATAGATCGCTGAGTATGCACCAACTTGCCCAATCTGCAGTACTTGTCGATAGTCAATACATAGACGAGTACGTCCTTCGCCTTTCTTTTCCGCTAAGATGACTGGGGCGGCATAGGGCGACAACGAAAGCCTCACAACACCTTGCTTAATGAGGGTGTCAACTTGTTTGTTAATTTCCGCTTTGTCGGCCTGTGAACATCTGTATGGTGCTCGATGAATAGGGACAGCATTGGTAAGTGCAATCCTATGTTGCTCAGTAGTGATGCATCCAATATCTGTCTGGGATTTCGAGATCTCATCATACTTAATTAAAAGAGAGTCGAGCATTGCTGATTCATGATCTGGTAAGTTTTCTGAATTCAGGGTTTTCATCAGCGGTGCTTTGGTGGTTTTATTTTTATTGTGATTCGGTAGGTTCAAATTTTCACGTCCTTGTGTTACTGACTGGCTTTCCAAATTTACAGAAAGATTGAAGTACGAAGCGCTGTCTAGGCCAAGAATTAATTGTGTTCTCATGCCTCGCAGAACGTGTACATAAACTTTCTTTGTGACATTCCCAATTTGCAATTGAATGTTTACGCGACCCAAAGTTCGAATGCTTGAAGTAACTTGCTGCCCCATGATGCTGGAGTCTCTCATCAACTGAAGCTTGAGCTGTTTGTACACATCTTCACTGATACAAGCAATTGTTGCTCCTGTATCAATAATTACAGTTACTGGCCTTCCGTTGATGAGAGCGTCAAACTGTATTAATGAAACTCCGGGTCGCTCTCCTCGTTTCCCTGTCTAGTCTCAATAGCGGACACGTTGCCGTGGCGCGGACATTCGTTGTGCCAATGATATTGTCGTGGGAAACCAGCAGCTGAGCAATATCTACATTCATTCTGTGGGACACGGGGTCGAGAAGTCAATGTTGGCTGCTGTGGTCTGCTGAAGAGACGTGGAGCTCTTCATGTAGTACTAGGAGTACGAGTAACGGAAATTCCTCTCACCCGTCTTAAAGATGGCTCGACCCGTTGGGCAGCGGCGAGCCACTCTGGTGACGAGTTGAAAGACAGTCCGGCGAGCGCCTGTTCCACATCAGGAGGAACACCGTCAGTCAGTCCAGAAATGATGTGGCACTCTTTAAGGTCGGCCAAGGAGCCCAGTCGTTTTTTCTCGTCGTAGTAATCATTGATGGTCTGCCCTCCTTTTAGCCGGTAGTGGATGAAGAGACGAAAGGCATCTCCGTCAGTCGTAGCGAAGCGATTTCGCATGTCGCGCTTTATATCATCCCATGTCTCGTCGTTGCCGAAAATCTCTGTCAGGTACCACTTGAACGCTTCCCTTTCGATGTATTCGCTGAATTGACTGACCCCATCGCGGTGTGTCCATGATGCCTCGGTCGCCTTCGTGTCGAAAAGGAGTTGTCACTTGTCGACAGGGACGTCTTCTGGTGTTCCCTTGTACTTCGGTAAGTTGAGCGGAGGATTTGGCCTAGCCATGGCAGGTTCATGAGGTCGATCCTGTCGACTTGTGTGACGTTACAGAACAGAGATACGTCGTGGTTCAGATGCCATCCATTTATTCTAATGCACGGGCACTTCTTCTTCGTCGGCTTCTCCTACCATCGCCTTGTTCATACGTTACTTGTTACATTCATGTACTTGCTACTTTGACAAAGTCAGGTACACCAGACGAAACGTTAGTGAAAAGATACAGTGCCAAACCAACGAAAGTCGTATTTCCTGTCTTGTTCCTTATATACATATATATATATATATATATATATATATATATATATATATAATATTTCCAGGGAACAACTTCCCGGACCCTGGTAAATATGATTAAAAGAGGCGGACACACGTCCAAAAACACAGTGGTTTCTTAACGTTACGGCCGTGGGACGCGCCTTCGTCAGACGAACAGATCTTCCTGTTATTCTGACGAAGGCTGGTCCCACGGCCGAAACGTTAAGAAACCGCTCTGTTTTTCGACGTGGGTCGGCCTCTTTTTATTCATACTGTAGCGATGCATTGGAACCTAGAAATGGGTTGCACTCTTGAGAGCCTTCTAGTGGGTCATCTGCAAAAAGGACGCCGCTCGCGCTGAGAGTTCGTGCCTGGCCGTGACTGTCGCCATTACGCAGTATCTCTGAGTGCCGGCAAATAAACGCCTTAACAAATTGGTGGAGAGTTCTGTGCTCCCATTCGATGCCTGTGGAGCTTCGGTCTCGTACCCTACCATCTACCATGCTCCAAGACGCTTCTCAGCAAACGCCTCCCCCCCATGCCGCCTCCTGTCCCGTCACCTGCCGCTGGCCGGCTGAGCCGTCCCTTTCACGACTCAGCCTCGTCTATGCCACCGAGGTCTCACCCAGCTCCATCTCCTCGTAGGTCCACGTCGCCACGACGTCGATCCCTGTCACCCATGCGGCCAAGTTCGGCCGCTCAAGAGCAGGAAAACTAGTCGTCGCAGTCCACGAGGCAAGGGCTGCGACGCTATCGAACTGTGAAAGCCCTCAGAGGAATCCATCCAATGTCATCGACGTGTTTGTGGACGGTGTTCGCGCATCTGCCCTTATCGATACTGGAGCTGCCGTATCCGTTATGGACGCAAAACTTTGCCGCTTACTCCGAAAAGTGACAACTCCACTTTCGGGGATGTCCCTCCGTACCGCTAGTTCGCAGAGTATTCATCCTACAGCAGTGTGCACAGCTCGCGTAGTCATTCAGGACGTTCTGTAGCCTATGTCGTCGAGTTCATCATCATTACTGCATGCTCCCACGACGTCACCCTGGGATGGGACTTTCTCTCCCGCCACGACGCCGTCAGTCATTGTGCCTCCGCCGAAATTGAACTCTCACCGTTCGCACATTTGACGCCAGTAGAAAGTCCCTCGGAACTGAGAAAGATCCTCCTCAAAGATGATACGACAGTGCCTCCAAGCTCGTCATCGGCTGTGTCGGTCTACTGCGCCGGTCTCTCCGACACAGTTGCACTCCTTTCGCCATCTGACCGTGGTTGCAGTAGGAAAGGGTTGCTGGTAACTCTCACGACCGTGCAATTAACTCAGGGCAACACCGCTATTTTTGTGACCAACCCATTCCCGTACATTGTTTCGTTGGTTCGAGAGGAATGTCTCGGCCGAGTGGAACCCGTCGACGATGCACAAGTCCTGGACGTACCCGGCGACTCGCACTGTCCCAGTTCCCGTACCATCAGTGCTGTTTCCACGTCTGATCCGTCATCTGCTGATGTATTTGGCAACTCCATCGCTGACAACCTTACGTCGGTTCAGCGTTCCCAGCTTCTGGGCCTATTGTAACAATTTCGATCTTCTTTCGATGTCGGGCAAACTTCTCTCGGTCGCACGTCCGCTGTTACACATCGCATCGACACTGGTGCCCAACCACCGTTACGGCAACGTCCATATCGTGTGTCGCCTGCCGAACGTCGGGTAATTAATGAGCAAGTAGAAGATATGCTCCGACGCGAAGTAATTCGGCCCTCGGACAGCCCATGGCCGTCTCCTGTTGTTCTCGTTGCGAAGAAAGACGGTTCTGTGCGGTTCTGTGTGGACTACCGACGGCTCAATAAGACCACTCGCAAGGATGTTTATCCACTACCGCGCATCGACGACGCGATTGACAGCCTCCACGAAGCCGAATTCTTTTCTTCTCTCTATTTGCGCTCGGGGTACTGGCGAGTACCCATGGCTGACGACGCTCGACCGAAGACAGCCTTTGTCACACCCGACGGCTTGTACGAGTTCAACGTCATGCCTTTTGGTCTGTGTAATACGCCCGCAACCTTTGAGCGCATGATGGACACCGTTCTGCGCAACTTGAAATGGCACACGTGCTTGTGTTACCTGGACGACGTCGTTGTTTTCGCTCCGGATTTCTCCACGCATCTCCAACGTCTGAAAGAAGTTTTCACACGTGTGAGCAAACGCCGGCCTCCAGCTAAATCTGAAGAAGTGCCGGTTTGCAGCTCGGCAACTCACAATCCTAGGTTACGTCGTGTCCAAGGACGGAATTCTTCCCGATCCGGCCAAGCTTCGACCGTGGCCGAATTTCCCAAACCTGCGTCCGTCAAAGAACTGCGCAGTTTCGTAGGCCTGTGCTCATACTTTCGACGATTCATACGAAACTTTGCGACGATCATATCCGCACGGACGAAGCTCCTTGGAAGTAACGGGCCCCTTAATTCGCGGTCATCCGAGAGCGACAACGCGTTCGCCAAGCTCCGCCATTTGTTGACGTCTCCTCCCATACTACGCCACTACGACCCTACGGCCCCAACGGAGGTGCACACAGACGCCAGCGGTGTAGGCCTCGGCGCTGTCCTGGCGCATCGCAAACCCGGATTCATCGAATATGTCGTGGCATACGCAAGCCGTACGCTCACGAGAGCCGAGACAAATCACACCGTCACAGAAAAAGAGTGTCTGGCGATCGTCTGGGCCCTTACAAAGTTTCGACCCTATTTGTATGGTCGCCCATTTGATGTCGTCACCGACCATCACGCACTATGCTGGCGGTCGTCATTGAAGGATTCCTCAGGCCGTCTCGCCCGCTGGGCTCTTCGCCTGCAAGACTGCGACATCCGCGTGCTGTACCGCAACGGACGCAAGCATGCTGACGCCGACGCCCTCTCGCGCTCCCCCTCTGCCTGACGACAAAGCCCCCTGCTCAGTATCTCCCATTGCTGTTTCTGTCATCGATGTTCACATCATCGCTACCGAACAGCGCAAGGATAATTGGATCGCCCCGCTGATCGACTTGCTCTCTGATCCGTCCGCAACACCATCCACTCGCGCCTTGCGTCGTCAAGCTCACCATTTCGCCATACGTGACGGCCTGCTGCATCGACGCAATTACAACGCCGACGGCCGGCAGTGGCTACTCGTGATACCCCGCAGTCTGCGGTCGGAAATATGTGAGTCCTTCCACTCTGATCCACAATGCGCGCACTCTGGGGTGTCCAAAACTTACCACCGCATTCGACAACGCCACTTCTGTCGAGGGATGTACCGCTACGTGCAGAAGTTTGTTCGCTCCTGCCTCGATTGCCAACGCCGCAAACCGTCAACACACATGTCCCCAGCCGGTCTACAACCGTTACCTTGCCCTGACCGTCCGTTTGGGTGCGTGGGTATCGATTTGTATGGACCACTTCCTCTGACGTCGGCTGGTAACCGCTGGGCCATCGTCGCCGTAGACCATCTAACGCGATACGCCGAAACCGCCGCCCTCCCTGCGGCTGCTGCGCGCGATGTTGCCTCCTTCCTGCTGCACCGATTCATACTGCGTCACGGTCCACCCCAGGAGCTTCTCAGCGATCGAGGCCGTGTCTTCCTGTCGGAAGTCGTCGAAGCCATCCTCAAGGAGTGCCATTCTGTCCACCGCAAAACTGCTGCTTACCACCCGCAGACGAATGGCCTCACCGAACGCTTTAACCGCACCCTCGGCGACATGCTTTCGATGTACGTCACCGCCGACCACACGAATTGGGATGCTATACTGCCCTTCATCACCTACGCTTACAATAACGCCCCTCAGAGCACTACTGCTTTTTCACCCTTCTTCTTACTATACGGACGGCACCCGTCGCACACCATCGACACGATACTCCCGTACACGCCGGACCCATCTGAGTGTGCCCCTATTTCTGACACAGCCAGGCTTGCTGAAGAGTGTCGCGAGCTCGCCAAGACCTTAACGACGAATGAACAAGAGCGGCAGAAGGGTATTCGTGATGGTTCTGCCACTTCTGAGCCCACGTTCCTCCCTGGGGCGCTCGTATGGCTCTCGGTCCCTACCTCCGCAGCTGGCCTCTCTTCAAAACTACTGCCGAAATACGAAGGCCCCTACCGTGTCATCGAGCGCACATCTCCGGTCAACTACCTGATCGAACCCATCGAACAATCTTCGGACATGCGCCGTCGAGGGCGCGACATTGTCAACGTGGAGCGCCTGAAGGCCTACTATGACCCACTCGTAGTGACAAGCTGTTAGGTCGCCCGGCGGCTCCCTTTTCGTCCCCGGGGTAATTGTAGCGATGCATTGGAACCTAGAAATGGGTTGCACTCTTGAGAGCCTTCTAGTGGGTCATCTGCAAAAAGGACGCCGCTCGCGCTGAGAGTTCGTGCCTGGCCGTGACTGTCGCCCTTATGCAGTATCTCTGAGTACCGGCAAATAAACGCCTTAACAATACATACATATATAATATAGTTTATGAAACGAGGGACACAGAATACTACTTCCAACTAATATTTATTGCAACACAAGCGCGCCACATATATGTAGTTTCCTCGCTGATCTCGTGGCATCACGCATGCTCAGGAACAAGGCAGTGGCATTTCTTTCTTCGCTAAAGATTGAAGGCGTCAACGTGCGCACAGAATCCAAAAAAAACTGCGATATCCACTCACTAGTGGTGCGTAGACTGTGGAAACAGCGAAGTGGTCTTCCCCTCCCCATACTCCTCCTCACCGTCTATATTAAACTATACATGACTATGTTATGCTATAGCTTCGTGCCTCCTCCTTTCCCTCCTCTTCACCCGCACAACCTTTCCCCACGGCATTCGACAAGGTGTGTCATAAATTACTGCTGCTTAATCTAAACGCGCTTAATGTTGGTAGTAATTTACTGAAATGGATTCTTCTAAACCGTTCACAATTTGTTTCCTTTACTGGCTTCAAGTCTTTGATTACATATGTCTATTCAGGAGTTCCTCAAGATTCAGTACTAGGGCCTTCATTATTCCGAATCTATATTTATGATCTTGCTTGCGTTGAAAACTCTAATATTCTCCTATTCGCGGACGACTGTGTTGTTTTTAGAGAGATAACCAATTCTGATGATTCTTCCTCACTTCAGTGTGATCTTTGCACAATCGCAAGTTGGTGTAATGAATGTTTAATGCAACTAAATATTAATAATTTAATGACATGCGTGTTTCTATGAAATAATGCTGCCCACCACCATACCACATTGATAACATTCATTTAGAATCAGTAGCTTGGTATAAATACCTCCGTGTTTACATTACAGCAAACCTAATGTGGTCTACTCATATCGCGCACTTAATTAACAATCTTAATCGCATGCTAGGCTATCTTCGTCGAAATTGTTGTCACGTGCCTTCCACCTTGAAATTCCTGCTCTATAAAACACTAATCCGATTGAAATTGTAGTATGCTACATTGCTGTCAAATCCTACCCATATAAACTTAATTACTGCTCTTGAGATGGTGCCGAACAATTGAGAACATTTCATTCACGCTACTTACAGTCGCACCGCCAGTGTAACTTCTATGAAATAAGACCTTTCCCTCCCGTCATTATGATCGCACAAAAAAGTGTCACGCATTGCCTTGTTTCATAAAATGTATCATCCTGCACTACGCGATCGTCTCATCCCTCAACCATATTAAGCATCTCATCACATTGAACATCGTCACAAAGTCGGATTTGCTTCATGTAATACTGTGTAGTTTTATCAATCATTTCCAGCACGAACCTCTCGCGATTGGAATGGCCTTCCCGCTGACGTTGTAAACTATCATAATTGTGAACATTTCCGTAATTCTGTAGCTAATATTGGTGGCGAAGCACCTTAGGGTCGCGCAATGACCATCCGTTCCCCGGCGTGCGCAGTCGGAGCGCAGGTGCGACCGTACTTTATGTGTAAATCAAGTATATGACAGCACAATAAAATTAATAAAATAAATAAAATAAAATAAATAAATAAAATAAAAGGCCACAAAGCCGTACAAACACCGACATTTAGCACCCAGCAATCAAAGCATATGACAAAAAAGGTTTTACAGTAGGCCAATATCAATCATAATTTGGACAGAACAATACAAAACACCCAAAGGCACAAACCCTTTATACTAGTCCGCCATTTCAACGTAGAGATTATGGGCCTTAGGACCTAGCTTTGTCGTCGACGTTCACTGTCCGCTGTCATGGTATATAGGAAACCGTTGCTATAGTCTAAACGTATGTGTGTATGTGAATCGATTCACGGTTACCGAACGATCCCCGTGCTTCGCCCACTCATCGTTATTCACTTGGTGGATTTGCGTGGATTTTGTATACACAGCCTCTTTCTAACTTACTGTACCGTTCTATTGTGCTTACATACTTCTTTTTTCTTTCAGATGCGAAGCATCTTATGAGCGAGCTTGATCCGGTGGCGTCCGCGCTCCACTGCGCATGCGCCTACTCTCTCTCCCACTCTCCTCCTTTACGCAGGTGTTCGGTGCCTTCTCTCCTCCTCCCCCGCGCTGCGGCCGCGCACTCTCCTCCGTTACGCAGACGTTTACGCAGGCGTTCGGTCGCCTTCTCTCCTCTCCTCCTCCCGCACTGCCACCTGTAAACCCACTCCCTCCTCTCCCTCCCCCCATTTCATATAAGCGCGTGCGCTCGGTCGAGGAAGTCCCGCTTGAATCGTGCGGTCGCTCCGTCGGTTCCCGGTCGCTGCAGTTGTCTCGAAAGCCTCGCTACCCTCGCCGCAGACTCGCGTTGTCTCTCTGTAGCGGAAGCGGTAGCTCGACGCCGACGCTTGGCTTCGACGGCCGAGTGAACGTAAATGGAAACTTGGTGTGCCGAATGCTGCTTCGCATCCCCTCATGATTTCCTTTAGCGGGAGATGGTGAAATTTTTTTTTCTCTTATTTTTTGTACGTATGTGCTTTTTCCACTCTCTGTCTCTAATGTCTCTGGCCCTGAGGGGTATAATAAAAACATGGCTGATCCCTCTGTCAAAGGAATCGGTATAACACGAAAGTGCAACGTGTCTTCACAGAGGTAGTTGAGCGTTTATTGTGCATTGTTTCACCACAAGGGAGAATGAATGAATGCTACAGCAACAAATTGAAATGCCACGCGAAGAACGGCAAGCAGCTTGAAACATGCTGCGTGCACCTCAAGCTGAAAGGGCGCACGAAACAAGCATACACAGGACGAGCACGGACTAACTGTCACAGCTCGACATCTAAAGCGCGCAGCTCTAACACAAAGAAAGACGCACGAAACGACCGCACAAGTATACATAAGACGAGCGCGAACTGTAGTAATTGTTACTTCGTGTGTGAGCAGCGCGCTCCTCTCGTAAACGCTCCTCTCGTAGACACCTTCGCGCACTTTTAACCACTGTAACTTCGTAGCAATCTTGCGGCGGGAGCACAAAACGTAAGCGCCCCAATGCCCCGATCAGGAGATAAGAGCGCGCGTGAGCGGCCACGCCCTGTGGAGGCGCACGCTCACCGCAGCGAGAGGCACGGCGACCTTTAGAGCGCGCACTCCGTGCCACCTTCGCGCCATCTCGCTACTGATGACAAAAACGCACTGAAGTCGAGGAGCTCTGAGGACTGCCAACGGTATATGGCAGGGTCTGAAACTCACCTCAGCCAGCGGGCCGCAGTCGCACAGTTTAGTTCCGCAAGGGCCGGGAAGAAAGTAAAGTGTGTGTGTGTGTGTGGGGGGGGGGGGGGGGGGTAGGGTAGTTTGTAAAAATCGTCAGCAGACGTTGGCGTTTGAAAGAAAACCTTTCCAATGTATCATGTACGGGTCATTTCTGAATGATATTCGGTTCCAGGATTCCAACGGCATATCGATAGAGACCTCCAAAATGACGAAATTCTGGACGCCGATTCTGAAATATACCTTTTTTCTTTTTGTTTCGCGGCTTTCTTTCAGCACATGGTGACTACATGGGGTGCTTCACGAAAACAATGCTTTAGATCAGTTATGCCTGTCTACTCATGAACATAGTTATTAAGAAAATAAAATATGTGGAGTGAAGACAGTTTTGTCCGGTCGCGGGCCGCAAATGAGAGCCTCGCGGGCCGCATGCGGCCCGCGGGCCGCGTGTTTGAGACCCCTGGTATATGGTGTATATAAATAGCTTGCCGTTAGCAAGCTGAGGAACGTACGCTCTCGTGGCGGAGTGATTTCGCGCCGCGCGCTGCGGAGCGAGAGGTCACAGGTTCGACGCCCGGTGACAGAGCGTTTTCTTCTAGTTTTTTCTTTGATCTGAACATCTTAGTTTATATTTTACAACGTCATATCCGTGAAGGAAATACGTCAGAGGAGCCGTGGTGGACCCCGGCATAAAACACTTTCGTGTTAAAATGCAATGTCATTAGTGCGGCTTGTTGGGCAAGTCGGTACATAAGGCTAAGTAAAGGAAATGACAGCAGTACCAAAAGAAAACAGGCAAAAATTGGGGGGACCCTTAAGCTTCGCCTTTAAGAGTTGAACGCGATAGCGATATCCCGTCCCTACTGCGTACTTCAATCACTTAGTGCATACTATGTAATGGGTAGTATGGTTTAAACCAGGAGAAATTATGCGCGGCAAATGTGGGAAATGTTTTCGAACTTGCTATGCACCCACTACGTGGTGTTAAGAGAATACGCGCAGTAAGGTGTGTGCCGTTTGTAATGGGTGGCTGGCTTTAAACTATGGAATCGTTATGATAGTCACATGTTCTGACGCCCGATGGCAATTTACGCTTGTGCTACGCAATATTCCTGGGATATTACATGCTATATTGCGACACCTATATAAAGGACGCTTGCGTTTGCGAAGCATGGAAGTTATTTTCACTGCATTTCCAAGCAGAGGAAGTTATTTTCGCAGTATGTCCAAGCAGAGGCATGACTGTGTGGCAGAACACCTGCTTGCCACGCAGACGACCCGGGTTCGATCCTCACTCGGACCCGAAAATTTTTATTATTTATTTTATTTGCATCTTTCTCGATTTTTCGGTCACGGACAAGATGATGATTTTTCGGTGACGGACAAGATGATGATTTTTCGCTCACAGCCAACGACGCCGACGCCGGAATTTCTGCGAAACGAGCTCTTTAACGCTGTCGCGTCAAAAAGAAACGAAACAAGACAACGGAGGCAGGAAGGCTGCTGTACTATCAAATGACTGATTCGATGAAAACACAAACAGCATACCGACAAGAGCAATCGCGGCAACAGCAGGAATAGCATTGAAAGGCACCCTATTACTAGGATCGTTATCGAAAAACCGGAGCTCTTTGTTATCAGAAAACATGGTTGATCCCTCCGCCGCAGGAATCGCTATAACACGAAAGTGAAACGCGTCTTTTAAACAAAATAGTTCAATGTTTATTACACATCGATTAATGAGAGGTTGCGCAATGTTTGCTGGTGTTTGGCGGCTATAGCACCGCTTGGCGTGGCCGCGCCTACGTTTACGCCTGGTGGAACATTTCCACCGCGACGACTGACGTCAATGATCAAGATTAAGCCTTTGTGCTAGCTGAAGCATTTAACATAAGCCCGGACGGTGAATTCCGCGCAATGATCGAGCACAACGATATGCGCTCTTGGAAAGTGTCATCTTTTGAGGATAGAAACGAGAAGGTGCGCGCCCTGCAGTAATTGGGCAACCTACACTTCTGCTCATGCATACACTACCACGCAGTGGTCCAGGAACGCGAGAGGCAGAGCTCGTACCTTGACCCGTGAACGCGCGAAGGCGTCCCCGCTGGCGTGTCTCAGTGCAACAAAGCACTCACTGAAATTGTATTGAAACGAGTGGGAATCGGGGAGCCAGCTTCCGCGGCGCTATGTCGGCGTGGAGTAGGAGGGCGCCTCGTAGCGAGCATTGAACGAAGGAACGCTAGCATCAAGGGCGTAGAGACTCCTCTCGGCGCTCGTTCGTTTCACGATGCAGTACATCGCCTCTCCAAGACGTTGACACCGCCTCACCAGGCCCCGGAGACTCTCAAGTTCTACAAACCACCGCAGAGGGCGAAAAAATCAACCGCGGCGCGTTCCGACTTCAAACACCGGGAGTGGATCTACTAACCTCCGCGTTATGGTCGCCTGCGCGCCGCCATTCGCGCTATTCCACTTTCCTGTAGGGGCGCCCTGGTCGGGGCCAAATTTTCAATTCAATATATTCTTCAAATAACCGAAGACTACTTCTTTGTGTAATGCTACACCCAAATCAAACAAATTGCTGTTTATACCGAGTAGTTCTGCCATGCGTTGTACCGAGTCAGTAATCTTTTGTAATAGTTTTTGCTCCAGCTGACTCGTAGTTGTCAGCAGCCTATCGACATGGTTATCCTCATTTCAAAATATGCAGCGGCTCACGGCAGGTAACGGTTCGAGGTGCATTCGGATGGGCCTCGCGCTGTTGCGTTTCGCTGTAGATGTTTCGAGCCACTGCCAGCCGACACATTCGCTTTCGTTCTGTTCACTTTGACTCGTTCGAATGCTTTCGCGAAGCGCATTCAGCTGACTTCGGGAGAACGAAGGAACCGTTGAAGCTTTCTCCGGATGAACACCCGTTTCAAGCCCGAGAACATACGGACCGGTGAGTAAAAATTCATTGCTTCAGTATTTTACCAATGACTTCGTTGGGCGTCGCACGGAAGCGACGCATTGCAATATTAAATTTTTCAACGTGTCATATTCTGTCGCCGAGAAAACGTGCGTTCCTTGCGGCGTGGCTTCAACTGTTCCGGATGTTTATCGTTTGGTAACACAAACCAGGCCGCTGCAATAAAAGAAGGCAAATACATCACTAACGCCTCGCAAGTATCTTCGTAGCTAGCCCGCACATCAGAGCCAAAAACATACTATAGTTCGCCGCAGTCGCATTTGAGAAGCCACGTTGGCAGTTTAGGTTTTTTTTTACCACAGATTTAGCGCAACAAATGTTTCATATAATTATAAGTGTACTTTCACTTTAGTGCGATGAAGAAACCGTCACTGTAATCAGAAATATTGTTTTTATTTTCTGCTATAGCCTCCCGGCCTGACAAGGAAACCGCTGTATGCAATGGGAAGGCACCTACTACATGACATGCCTGGCAAAAAAAGCTACCCCAAGTGATACAACATGCATTATAAGGTACGCTGCTGTTTACTTGTTCACTATGCTTATACGTTTACCTTTGCAAAACTTCATATCCATTGGTTATGATTATGCTTATCAATGGTGATGTCATTACTTGTTTTTCCAGGACTGCCATGCAACGACAGGATGACTACCTCCGAAAGTCCACTCTGCTAGTGCAGTGAGACATGTGAACATCTGCTATAACAGGTCACCTTGAACCTCACACTAGCAATGCTGTATATGTAAATGGTTTACCAGACATCATGGAGGGGTGCTTACAATTGTCCACAATCATTAGCTGACTATTGTGTCATGCAATGTACATCGCAATAGCGTTGAAATTGAACACTAGCTTCGTGCATTAGTTACATTACGTGCCTGCTGAGCTCAACGACACAGGTTTTATTCCCAGCCACGGTGGTCACATCTTAATGGGGGTGAAAGGCAAGAACGCTTGTGTGCTTAGATTTGCGTCTGAAGTTCAGGGAAAGACTGAAGCTTGAAGAATGCGAAAAACTTGTGAACATGAGGTGTCGCTGGAGCATGTGTTTCAACAAGCAGTCTTGTATTCAAGGCTACAACTGTGTATGTTTAAACCTCAGGCAGTCAGAATCAATCTGAAGTTGCCCACTACTGTGTGACTCATTATCATACCATGGTTTACATGTGAATAATCGGAAATTATTTATTACATTACAAGATTAACATCACCGTAGTGAGGGGAATTAAGTCTTTCCGACATTTAGTTGTGCCCTCTGAAAGTTTACAAACTACGCTTAAAACTGTTTTGCCTTAAATAACCGTGTTTATATAATAAAAGTTTACCAAAAGTTACGCCAGAACTTTACAAGGCTGTGCTCGATTATATTGGCCTTTGCACATGTGTTCAATAAAATCGTTCAAATTATTTACAGCTAATAAAGAAATTGTAAACGGGACGAGCACCTCTTGCAGCACAGCTTCACCAAGCACGTTTACGTTGTCGTGATAGTGTTCATTAAATGTGGTAGTGTTTTTTTTTCTGCATATAGCAAAGAAACGTCCCGAATTTGTTTGAGCACACCTACTTCTGCTGTTTGATCAAATTAATTTGTCACAGTTACCGTGCCTACCACTATGAAGTGTCCGCCGCGGTGGTATAGCGGTTAGGGTGCTCGGCTGCTGACCCGAAGGTCGCGGGTTCGATCCCGGCCGCGGCGGTCGCGTTTCGATGGAGGCGAAACGGTAGAGGCCCGTGTACTGTGCGATGTCAGTGCACGTTAAAGAACACCAGATGGTCGAAATTTCCGGAGCCCTCCACTACGGCGTCTCTCATAATCATATCGTGGTTTTGGGACGTTAAACCCCAGGTATTATTATTATACCACTATGAAGTGAAAGTCTGTGCACTTCAATTATGAAAGAAACGTAGGAAATCGAAGAGGTATTTAAAACACACATGTACTTGACTTATCCACAGCCACACTGCAAGATTTTACATATTTCAATCCGCAGCCTCTACAAGTAGCAGGGTGAAAACATAGCAAGACGTGTGTTTCGGCAAGTTGCTTCATACTTGATGTGAAACAAACAAGCGCTAAAAAATGGGGACGTAAACAAGAGCCATACAGGACCGGCGCTGAACTTTCAACTGAGTTTTATTGAAAGAACATGAAAATTTATAACGGCAAGCAGCAAGGGTGATAACAATGGTAATGCACTCACCCGATAACAAGTGTCAAGACCTCCTCATAAACACCACATCATGGCCACGCACCAATGCAAACTCAGCTGGCTAGCCCCCCAAAGGCGATAGTAAGGTATGTTATCGCCCTTCCTGGTTGCCATTATAAACTTCCATGTTTTTTTCAATTAACCTCTGTCGAAAACTGAGCGCCAGTCCTGTGTGCCTCTTGTTTATGACCTGTTTCTTATCGCTCATTCGTTTCACATTGAGAAAACATACTTCAGCTTCCAAGCACAAATATATAGAAAAAGTAAAGGACACAATAACAACTATTTGATAATATGACCTTTATTTATCCAGCATTGGCACAGGTTCACATCATCATAGCAGAAAAACTGGGTGTGTTGGTATGTATTCATCGTTACTGGAGAATGCGCACTGACAGCGAGGAGAAAGAGAGAAGGCATTAGGTGAAGGTGTTTTTTTTTTTCTGCGGAACACAAGGTGCATGGCATATGCCCTGCTGTGAGCAGACGCATTGAGTCTAGGAAAAGTCCAGTATGCACCATTAACCACACCTACAGACACGTTCCTTGCGCCTCGGGACTGGTATACAGCGTCCCGTTATCATGTGACCGCGTTTACGTTGGCCAGACGTCTGAATCTGCGCCTTGATGAACACAGGAACGCAGTTAAGGGGAGATGCGAGTCGATAAACGCAAAAAAGACATATTTTCGTTTTTATTTGCTTTCACAAGTTTAGTTACCCTACTTTCACGACAAAAAAAACTGAAGATTGTAATTAAACTCGAAGTAGGTCAAAATCGCTTTTAAAGAGCACAAGGTTGCTAATAAAAATCTAAGAAGTCCTGATTGTCTGGAGTCCCCTGGAAATGGTCACCTGGCTGCTTGCCATTGAATTTCGCATGAGGGGTTCACTAAAGTCACATGCTCAAAATAACCATGATTGTCAAGCTCTCATGATGGAATAAATCATCTTAAATGACAAATCTTTTCCGCATAGATGAGCTTTCACTTACACCTTTAAAATGCGTTTTTCTCAAGATACAATTCTGGGCAACTTTATGAGTTTATACATCACGTTTTTGGTACTTCTGATAGCCAGATCGGGATGAAATTTTGCCCACATATTTCCTAACATGTGCAGAGTGCAAGTATCTACATTAAAACTTTATATCACCAAATATAATTATTATAAACCTAAAATAAGCAATTAGTATGGTCTGAGCATTCCAAGGCTTCTCACATTACAATTTTTCTTGTCCATTAAAATGTCTTATACGCGCTTTCTTGATAGTTATTTGCACTTTACAGATAATGTGGAGCAATATGAGCCAATAATGGCTCAGAACGATAAACATTTACTGGCAAAAGAAGAGTCTACAAAAATCACTATATTTTACACATTGTCGTGGCACAAAAGGAAAACTGTACAACTTACTATAAAACTAATTACATATTTGAAATCAGCATAAATTCCTATATATACAGCGAAAATTTCACTGTCTTAGGCTACAGATTAATGCAACTTTTTTTCCGAATCGCATCTCCCTTTAATGTTCTTGCGTTTCCCACCCACCTTGGCATGCATTGCAGGGACTGCGGGTGCTCTGCGGATTTCACAGGCACCGCGGTGTTAGTCCGTCAGTCAGACAAGATTACGAGAGAGATTAGTGAGGCGTTCCATATCAGAAAAGATGGTCATAGATGTGTGAGCCAGACGTCACTGGCACTAACAAATAAAGAACTATCTTTTCTCTCCCACACCGCCTCGCGCCTTGCAGGTATCAGCAGATATGTTTTATCACCTCGCCATGTTGTCAGGCTTTTAAGTAATGTGTGACTTATATCGTTCAGTTATGTTTTCTGCGCAGTGACGTGTGTGTGGTACTCTCTGTGATTTTCTGCCATTTTCCTTCATTTAACTTTTGTTGAAAGTGAGCGCTCATGTCGCGCTCTCTCTTTGTTCCCGTAGTCAGTGCGTGCTCTCCAGTAACGATGTTCACATCATGCCCCACCAGTTAATTTGTGAGTGTTTGCTTGCAAGAAACTGCTCAAGGTTTATCGACATGTCTATGCGATACAGAGGAGTTGTTTAGTGTTCTGCGCGAGCACAAACAAAGATGTACAATGCATGCCAATAGCTTATTTTCTTAGAATTATGCATCTTGAATCTGTAAGCACACACCTTATAGCTCGCTTGCTTGAGCATTCGCTCCATACTCAGTAGTCAGATTTCTACTTGCGCCAAGAAATTCTAGCTGTATAAACTGTGTAATTGAACTATAACGAGGTACACAACAAGCCTGAAATATTTTCTTGCACTTAAGACCTAAATACATAATACCTATGGTATGAGCTCACGGCCGAGAATTTAAAATTCGTGCCTACCCTGTGGACACAACGTGACATTGCTTAATTAACGCATTCAAGGTGACAGCGCAGATCAATAAAGATGCAGAATTGTACTCATCCGCGACTGTTTACGTAACAAATTTAGTAAAACTAAATTGCTCTCACTGCGCCAACTTTCTGTTGGCGCAGGGCACGTTTCGATTCCACACCATGCACTCGTATCGAGACCAACAGAACCTGGCAAGCGCCCACATTGCTTACAGCAGTATAAGACCCTTGTCATAAAGCTACGCTAATAATAAACTCGGACGCCGCAACACAATGAGAGCGACGTGTGTTCAGCGATCTCGGTGTTCAGTTATATGCACATGTTTGTCGGGCTTTCAAGATTATTTACACATGGGTTGAAAGCTTTCGATATGTATAAGTGACTTGTTTTGTTTGGACCTGACTGTACACATCGCTTGTACCGGCTTGGGCACTCGCAATAAATGATGCAAACATTACTTGCTTGTCGTTTTTGCCAGTTGAGGCCTCTTTGGTCACCTGGCGATAAATAGACACGCGATTTAGGTGCGAGAAAAAACAAAATACCACAGGGAGCGAGGAGCGCAGTAGCGCGACCAGCGCGAACGAGCAGCAAAAAATGCGTTTGTCCATTGATGATGATAGCACTTGCAGCGCCATCTCGCCTCGCGGTATTGCAGTTCAGTACGCCGTCGCTACCCTTATTTCCGTACTACAGCCAAAGGTACAGTTTCCGTTCTCTAAAGTGGTAGGTGTTCTCTGGCCTCACGCGAACAAGGTCAATGTGACCGAGAGAGAAGATGTGAAAGATGTAAGGCGCGGTGGTTCATAAATGAGCGTCGTGTGGCGCAGTGGTTAAAACCAGAGTGTACTAGATAGGGGTAGTGGGACGAGCGGAAGCAAGCAGCGGCGGCGAGGCGAAACAGACGGAAATCTTCGTGCGTGGCGTGGCGGTGCCACTGCGCCTTTCTCCTGAAGCCTCATCAAAGCAACGTGCGTTCGGACAACAGACGCTGACGATTGCAGTCGCGTTCGTGGTATTTTCGGCGGTCTGATGAACGTAACGCTGAGTTATAAGGCGAAACCTCGGCGAAAGAATTATTGCTTTGGGAAACATGCCCCGAAGCTGTCTCTGTTCAGTGTCCCCGAGGATGACGAAATGCGCCGCGCGTGGCAACGGAATCTACAGTCTACACCGCAAGGACAAGCCGCTGGAAGTGACTGACGCCGTGTGCGAGCTTTATTTGGAAGGAAAATATATACTGAGAGATTGCGTACACGTAATCGACGGCAAAGAAGGTGCGTTTACCCCGTGGGATGCCATCTCTCTCGTCAAATACAGTGCCTACGATTTTATCGAAACTCCCTACGTACCGTTCCAAAAATTCCTCGCGCGAATGGCCCACAAAAACGAGAGCTTCCTTTCACCTCCACGGCTACCAAACAAAAGGGCGGTGCCTACAAGAGGATGGCATCCAGACGAGCGAATCTGCGAACAACAGTGACGACGCTGAGAATCACACCTTTGAATTGAGTGAAGTTCCCAAACCCATGGAGCACTGGGCGCTCCGTAAATTTCCTGACTATGACGGTCTTGGGTACATTATGGCTCGTCTGGATAGTGAGAAAAACACTGTCAGCGTTGGAAAATATGTATTGATGAACAACAGTGAGAACTCCAGTGCAAGTTCGGAAGGGAGCAGCCATGTTGGAAGACTTTGCTGGTGTGCCCATTACCGAGGGATTGAAGCAACAAATGATTGTTGCAGATGGACTTGTCCAGAGCTTGAAATGCAACGGGACTATAAATAAAACAGATGGGTACGTGAAAATTTATCTAGCCAGCCATTTCATTTTAGTGGGCAAATGGCCGCGCGCACCTAGAAACGTTTTCATTGCTGAGAATCTAACATCAAACTAAACGAACGCGTTCTGCTCTTAGAAAAGTGAAAATTAATGTGTAATGTCTTTGCGTATTTTTTCGCACCGTCGACTCTTTCGTTTGCTCTGTTATTAGCATTATGCTTAAGTTCCTTCTCGTTTCGACACTGCTTTCTTTGTTTACTAGTTTCCTCGTCAGTTCTCGAATTATAAGCAAAAGGGCCTAGTGAATGATATTTCCACCTGATGTAATGATTTTTTTCAACCCTCTGCCTGTATTTCGTACACGTACTTTCCGAAGGCTTCACTCACTCGAAGAAGCGATGCAAATCATTGAAAGCTGAAAAGGACGCCTGTTACAAGGCTGTGGATTCTCGGAGAAAAAATTGCTGCATGAGAACAAAGTTGCAGACTGCCAGATCAGCTCGATGAAATGAGAGCAAAAAATGCTAAAAATTAATTGATGAATTGCTGGAAAAAAGCATAATGCGCCTGCCTTGAAAGCAACAGGCTAGTGTGCGACAGTGCTTAAAAGCATCGAAGAGAGCAAACAGGAAAGGCATGAAATACGTGCAAGACTGGCTCCTTGAATGTATTTTACTTAGGCGCAAGAGCCGATGCTTCTATGACCATATTTGGAAACACGAGATATATCAACTGGCAATTCCAAGGAAAACGACCATTAAAAAATATGTGAAGTCGTATAGGTCGGCATTTGGCTTTAATATGAGAGCAATGAATATTCTGAAAATGAATATAAAAAACATGGAGGTCTCCTCATCGATCAAATCAAGCTCTCCGAGCTCTTCACTGTTTCATCGTCCGGTCAGATTCGATGCTTCGTCGACCTTGCCGAATTCTTCAGTTGTTTATCTCTCAATTTTTTTGGCATGCACCGCATCGGCGGTGTTGTGCCGCATCCGTTCTTTTTGAGTAGCCACGCGCAGTTCCAAAAACTTTATTACAGGCAGGTTTGTCCCTAAAATCCCACGGCTTAGAGTTTTCAAGACAAAACTATTTATTCTTTTTTTTTTTGTTGACACAGTGCAAAACCTAGGCACTCAGGAGTCAAGCATGAACTTTAAACATATCGCACTCTTCATTTGAATGCGCGGCAAACAAGCGCCCGCTGTGGTGCGCTTCAGGAGAAAGGCGCTGCAGCGCCGCCAAGTGGCTTCCGTGCAAACGGCCTCGTCGCGACGACCGCCGGGGTATGCCTGGTATCACTACCCCTATCTAGTTCACTATACTAGAACAGAGGTCGGATACTCTGTATACCTCCCATCGGACGCCTTAATTCATGACGTCAGCGCTGGCAGCGCCAAAATTCCCTTCAGTTGCGACCCTGGCGGTGGGGATTCAGAGTTACAAGTATGATCAATGGCGGCGCACACGATGTGCGTCGTCATGGCAACACTAACACCAGCCGCGCCTCCTCTCCTAGCTCTCTCGCGCGCGCCGTTTTTTTTTGTTTTCTTTTTTTTTTCTTGTCGCTTGCGCGGGGCGCTTTTTTCTTTCTTTTTGTATGAGGCCGCTCGCGCGTGCTGTGCCGTGCGGTGCGCACTGCGCTTGTTTTAATGAATCCGCTTGCTCGTGCTGCGCCTTGCGTTCTTTGCGGGATTGAATCCACGCATTTTGCAATAATGCATTGTGTAAACACTGCAGCCATGCAGAAGGTGCCGGAATACAAATGAATGAATTGCACTCAAAACACAATATGTCTTTGGCCTTGTTTTATTGTCGTCGTTTCCGAAAATCTGCTTTTTCATCAAATGCTGAGCGATACAAGTTCGGGAGAGTAACATAAGCAATTAAGAGATTAACAGGAGATTAACATGATCACTGAACAACACGAAAGTTCCCAGCAAAGTTAAGAACTTACAGAACAGTGGTATAAAAAACAGAACAGAACAGAACACAACACTTGGGCACATATAAAAAAAACAACTTTTATACTGACAAAAGTGCAGAAGACCTTCTGATATGCACGCGATATTGCAGAAAATTGGTCTTGTATGACATCATTACTATAACAAACGTGAACATTGGCAGCATAACAAAAACAGTGAAATCAGGTGAAGTCCCTAAAAAAGAATAATAATGTAAAGATTTAAATATGTCAAAACGAACTCCACATATAACTAATATTGACCGCACTTTATTGACTACATTTCCAAAAACGTTGATTTTCATATAACTAGTGATATAAAAAAACGCACGAGAAAATGAACATATTGTTACGGCAAAACGTATATTGGCAGATATTTACAAGCAGAGACGGTGACTGGTACAATGGCGGACTGGAAACTGTCTCGTAACCCTCGCAGATGTCTATCCCCCCGACCGATACCCTCTACTACCTTGTGGCACACCCACTACTGCCTTGTTACAATATGATATCCAAGGATTCATGCCATCTGTACTCGAAATGCGCCGATTCTGCAATTCTCCACCTTTCCTCCGGGCGCACCGATCAGCTGTGGCCTTCCTGAGTAGTTCAAGAACGCTTCCATCCTGAAGAAAAGCGACAAGCTTCAATGAGAGCGCTGTCGACTCGTGCAAAAGCGAACTTGCTTCTTCCTCTCAGAGCAGTACAAATTTTCATACATCTAAGCCTCAGAAACGTCGTTATAAGCGATGACGAGTGATTAGCCGGACACAAATGGACAGCACACATTTAATGCACGCGGATTTATGACAGTTGTAAAGCTGTAACCATACTTACGTCGCATATGTGCTTTATGTCCACTGTTTATTCGTACAACGAGGTAAACGCAGCATCGCGCGCTTTTCAAGTCATTCATTTTTGAAAAATTTAGGTGTGTACCCGCTGCAAAAAAAAAATGCTAATCGGAACGGACGTGATTTCAAATTGACACAATGAAAATTACGTCTCAAAGGGCACGCTCACCTCTCGTTCTTTTGGGGGGCCGGCACCATCTTCGGGGACTTGTTCTGGAAGTATTTGAGCAACAGAGCACGATTTACGAACAGCGCGAGTCGTAAAACATCGCTGTGCACAAGCACAAAGCGAGCGAGCACCATGAAACGGATGAACGGAGATGGCCAGCGAAAGCTTCGCGAACAGCAGGCACGAAACTTTCGAACGGTTTTCGAAGCCGGCGGCGCCAGCAAGCCGGCGGAAAGCGCGCATCCCGCCAGCGAGGAGGTTGGTCCCAGCAGAGAGGGGGGTTGGAGAGAGTCGGGAGATGTTCGGGAGGGTGAAATACGCATATTTTAGTTGTGATACCGGTCGACTGATGGCACCACATTTTTTTTTATCTCTGCGAGTCACGTGGGTTTCTTTCATCCTACTGGTTAAAACTCCTGACTCCCATCATCGCGGACCAAAAGGTCGCAGGTTCGACTCCCAGGTAATCCTAATTAACACAAGTTTTAAAGACGATAGTCTTTCTTGGGATACTTCAACGAAAAAGTTCTGGCCTGGCTGTCTGTCTGTCTGTGACCCGATTCAGCTACTCGGCCAAAGTTTAACCACTTTCTGAACGCCCACCCATCTTGAACTGGTGTTTGCGTTCATACTTGTGAACATATTCGATCAAAAAGCAAATACTACGCATACCTGACGCGCAACATTAATATGTAAGTGTCAGGTCGTGTGTTCTTTTATTATACAATACATAGGTGCGCAATTCTAAAGACCCTAGTGTTTTTTAGGCGGCGCTGAAAATGCGACGCTGTGCACGAACTGCGACGCTTTCACGAAAAAGCCCTGTGCCGACGATAAGGTGCTGCCGCTGGCAGTGGCCATTGGTCACGGTGTAATGCCTTTGGTTCAGCACAAGCTCATGTTTTCAATGGCGTCCATATCTCGCTCAGCGCCTCCTCTATTTTATCAATGCCAGCTAGATGCAGCCAATTCAACGTAGAGTAGGCGCTGTCTGAGGCAAGGCAAAACATAGTAGTACGGCCGGCACAAGACTATCGTCTTTCGACGACATTTGCAGCGAAACGCGCAGATACGCGCCCATTTTTTTTCTTCTGGTTGTCTTAGTCAAGACTTCGCCGACACTTCACTGACACACGTCAGTGAAGTTATGGCGGAATCCGGCAAAAAACACTGTGCTGTTAAAATGCAGATGGCATGCACACACACGCTTCTCAGGACCTCTTTCTACGTTTTGGCATGCGCACGCATCCTGTCATTCACAGCATAGAGTTTCCTACAATATTTACTAGAGGGAACTCTGGCGCTGCGATCGTTCAGTACACGCATTTGCCTCGTCTTCGTGCTTGTGGGCTTCGAAAGCACTTGTTGCTTTGTTTAGTGTTGTATTTCGAATAAAACAACGGAGCGTTATGAACGTCAAGAGCCAATTTGAATCGGTGAGCCTAAAAAGCTCAAGGCGGTGAAGCGTAAGGGCACGTTCACACCTGGCCTCGAAGAGAGCGAGAGCGCCAAAACTCGCCGGAAATTCACTCGCACCACCGCCCGAGCGGCCGGAAAACCGCGCCGCGAGGCCGACGCGAACAAATCGGTCCGAGACCGGTTTTTTCGTCACGCGATAACGGATTGCCTTTCCGGTACACGGCTTTAGCTGCACTGGCTCAAACCACGTGACGTAAACGACCAGCCGCTAATTCAAGACGACGGCAAAGGCGTCGGCGGTGGCTGGCATCGGCGCAATTGCAAACTACCCGTGCAGCTCGACAAAGCTCACGGCCTCGACAAGGACGCGTTGATCGAGAGCCTGGTTTGGATTATGATCGCCGATAACACTGTAATTAGAAGAACGTGCTGCAGGAGCGAGTCGGCATGCCCCAACATGTCTCGCTTTTGCACAGCCGGCTGAAACCGCCACTGCCGGGGTGTCCGCGCGTGTTGTTCCTGCTGGTGTATCTCCCGAAACAACGTTTGAAAAGGGGCTAACTGTTTCTTTTCAGCGCTTTGCACGCATAACTAGAATTCAGTACGAAATTTAATGCTCAGGAAACGGGCAAAATTGCGGGACCCTTAAGTTCGCCATTAAGAGTTGAACGCGATAGCGATATCCTGTCCCAAGAGCGTAATTCAATCACTTAGTGCATACTATGTAATGGGTAGCCTGCTTTAAACCAGGACCAATTATGAGCGGGAAATGTTTTCGAACTTGCTATGAACCCACTACGTGGTCTTAAGGGAATACGCGCAGTAACCTGTGGGCCTTTTGTAATGGGTGGCCCGCTTTGAACCACGATGTCATTGTGATATTCACATGTTCTGACGCCCGGTGGCAATGTACGCTAGTACCACGCAATATTACTGCGACATTACATGTATTGTGACGCCTGTATACAGGACGCGTGTGTTCGTAAAGCGTGAAAATTATTTTCACTGCATTTGCAAGCAGAGGAAGTTATTTTCAATGTAATTACAAGCAGAATCGTGGCTGTGTGGTACAACACGTGCTTGCCATGCAGACGGCCTGGGTTCGATCTTCACTCGGAAACGAAAATTTTATTGCGATAGCAATTATATGGACACTCTCGGCTGATTTTTGCCGTCGCCGTCTGTCGACGCCGTCATGTCCCGGATATGTATATGTATATATATAAAAGGCATAAAGAAAAATAAATTTAGAAAAAAATTACAGACCACCTGACCGGGAATTCAAACCAGCGACCCTTCGCTCCGCAGCCTGCTGCGCTAGCCAACACTGCCACGCGCCATGCTTGCGCCAGCGATATAACGGCGAGCTATTCATATGCACCATTTGCCGCTCGCGGTACGCAGATCTCGGAAATCGAAAACTGTCCTTGAGATGCGCACGAAAAGGCGGCTCCCTTCTGTACCACTCATGATGTAGAAGGAAACAAAGAACACCGGGCAGACTTGGTGTCAGACGCCACCGCGTGGCAGGAGACGCAGAGGGGTCACTCCACGTGCAGAAGTTTAAAAGAAAAAGAATTATCAAACAGCGTTGAAAAGTCATATAATTATATAATCAATCCTTGTCCAATCTCCCTGAGAGGGTATGAGCCATGTCAGAGGTAACAACAGCAGCGTCGGCTTCTGCATTGTGGACACTCGAAGCGCGTTGCTCAAATACAAACACGTAACAACTGCGACAGTTGTTAGTTGACGCTTGTCCTGTGTATACCTACAGAAGCGTAAAAAGCTGGGCCGGTTGGTTCATGTTTAGAAGCGAAAAGAAACCAGCGAAATTGAAGACAAGGACGAAAGAAGACACAATCAAGCACACACCGTCGCCGGACTTACAAGCCTATGCGTCCTTTGCCTGTATACCTATGCTTGTATACCTATGCGTGTATACCTATGCGTCCTTTTCGAGCGTACTTCTTTGTGTTGCGCCAGTGCGTTGCAAGTATCTAGCTGCTTGTCGTTCTTCGTGAGACAAACTAATTTCTTGCTATCGCATTCATTGCTTCGCCTTGGGGGCGAAACTGTGACTTTTTTTTATTATTCATTTTATTTGCATCTTTCTCGATTTTTTGGTCACAGTCTAGAAGATGATTTTTCGCTCACAACCAACGACGCCGACGCCGGCATTTCTGCGAAACGAGCTCTTTAACGCTATCGCGTTAAAATGGAACTAATTCTCAAAGTGGCTAAGGCGGCGGTGGCATGTACGAGGGGCAGAACGAATATGAACGTTTTCGACGCGCGTGGACGTGGTTTGCCGGCCGCTTTGGCGTTTTCGCTTCGCTTCTCAAGTGTGACCGTGCCATAACTGCGGAACCTTTGCTGAACTTCGTCTTGCGGAAAAGGCTGCCATGTGTTTATATATACAGGGTGGTTTTTTAACCCATTCATAATTTCTATAAACACCCTAAGGCAGTAATTCACCTGTAGTTTTCGCACACGAACTCCACGTAGAGGCGGAAATATTTTGCCGCAGTTATCATGACACTGTTGCTACTAATTAACAAAATTGGTAAATTACCAATTTTAATTATCGACTTGAGCGCAAAGGTTTATATTACAAACTTGTAGCGTGTGCCAATTTATGGCATACCTAATACTTAGAAATCGCAAAAGTTGCGCGCAGTTCGAGATATTCATCTTCGAACTTGACGGGCGAAATCAAAACTGATCGCGCATGGCGTGCGCCAAGAGCGGCGGAACACAGGCATATCGCGTTACACGGAATTGAAGAAATTTGAATGAAGGCGCCGAATGTGGTCAGAAAAATCGGCAAGCGTTCTTAACCCTCTATTGCATGAATTATGAGAAAACGAATTGAAAAATTATTTGATCATTTTTTATCATTAACTACATGAAGAATAACATGTACAAAAATTTTCAGATTTATTGTGACTATATTAATGAAGATAGAGGTTTGTGCCAAATATGGCACACTATGCAAGTGGGCGAGCAAATTTGCTGCCATGGCTGAAAAACAAAATCTCACTGATTGCGGTCTTTTTAGCTTGATTTGTGGAATAAAGCAAAGCAACTGCTTCCTGTGTTCAGGCATAATTGAACATTTTGGTTAGTGCATCTGACTGCCGACATCTACGTGCAAGATGGCCGCTTACACGTTTGGCTCTTCGCATGGTGCCGCCTTGCTGTACTTCCCTGCCCGAATTTCCAACCGCTGACTTGTGGTTGTGAGCGTCAGTTGCCGACAAATCGTATAAGCTAAATATCGCCGTGCACTGGTTAGACTTCACATAATTTTTTCGTGCACCCACGCCAATAATGTGACAAAAAATTGCCAGGTACGGCTGCTGACACTCGATATTTTCGTGAAGCATCTCAAAACCTACCACCACAACTGAAATCTGGCTAAAACGAGCTGTGCTGCATGATCTCAGAGGATTTCTATTTGTTTGTATTTGCACTGTGCACCAAAACATAGATGGCATCATATTGCACATTTCATGACTCACATGCATACTGTGCCAAATATGGCACATACCGATTTCCGTCTATATACCGTAGTGGAAAACGGAATTGAGAAGAGCCTTAATGAGCATGAATTTTCAAAGCCACGAGATATGCCAAAATAATTTTTTCTTGATTCTGCAACGATAAAATGGTTGCAAGAAAAATATAGCAGTCACTGTTGTTCATGATCCGAGCATGCACGTGCACCGTGAAATCTATTTCATGTCTAGATTTCATACTGCTCTGGGGATGGCAGCGCTTTTTTTATATTTAGTGCACGTAACTATAAGGATCACTCTAACTGTGTCACTGTCGGGTAGTTCGTAGGTGAAGGTTAAACCACTCCCGTGTCGTTCAAAGATAGCTAAAATATCTTGCACTGAATTAGTGTGTAACCTTCACCTACGAACTACCCGACCAGAATAGGATTCAGTTTTTAGATATTAACCTATCATTGACACCAGATCACACGTGCTGGATGTACTCGCCGCGAGCCAGAAAAGACCTGTTGTTGTACGATTCTGCGCATTCCAAGACAGTTAAACGGGCGATTGGCATGTTTTGTTTGAAGGGAGCCTTGGAGAAGTCATGTGTTCACCTGGTACATGACAGCCTAAATAATCAGGTTGCCAGGTTGTTGAAAGCTGGTTACCCTACGACAGTCGTGGTTGCTGTGGCGGAGAAGCTCCTGCAGAGGTACAAGGCAAGTGCGATACAGGGTTGCCAAGGTCGTAAAGAATTGCGACCGGCAGTTCTCCCCTATATCCACAGGGTGGCACACAACCTGAAAAATGTTGCCAACCGCCATGGTGTGCCGGTGGTCTTTTCTGCCCCACGCAAACTGGCTTCACTATGCCCCCCGCATCGCCTCTGCAGATAGGAGCGGGCAAGTTTGCACTAGGAGCCACGTCACTCAATTCGTCGCGTGCTCGACGGGGGTAGTCTATGAAATCCCTCTGACATGCGGGAAAGTATACATCAGCCAAACGGGTCGGTGTATAAATGAAAGACTAAGGGAACACCAGCTTTCCATGAAGAACGGACAAGGTTCCAATTTGCCTCTTCACTGCAGCGCATGCCCTTCGGCTGCTTTTGGCAAACCGTGCCAGCCTTTGCTGGCGTCAACGAAAATCCTGAGGCGAAGTCGGGACCAGTTGGCACGTGAGCTTGCCGAGGCTTTCTTCATCAGAAAAAAAGAGACAGTTGCGTCAGTGATACCTCCATAAGATTGTACGATAGTGAAAGCAGGTTCCTCGCATGCGCATAGATGAATTTGCAGTTTGTTTCGTATAAATATGCGTTTGCTTTTCAATAAAATCCAGTCGCGAGTCTGCGCCCGTCCTTGTTCACTTCGTTGTCCCTGTGTCCATTGCGCAGCACCTTGTCTCATCATGTACGACCGACTCGCCCAGCAACATGCATTATTGAAGTCATGTTGCGCATGACATGTCATGATTCCCCCCATTACCACTTATCATTTATGTTCCTCATACAGTCACGTCACGCAATACCAAATTTGGTGTATATCAAGGTAGGGAAACGGCCGAGAGCTTGCCATGAGCGTGGCATGCATATTGCCACGCGCGTTTCTTATTTTCACTTTGCTCTATTCGGTTCTTCGCCCTCAAAGACTGTCAGCGATGCTCAGCGCAAACCGCGCCTCATTGTTCTAGAAGCTTCGCGATTACTGTAGATTGTTTTGTTAAGATTGCGCGCAAGACGCGAACACTCGAGCTTATTCCTGAGCTTACGCGACAACCAGTGATGAGACTGGAATATTCTATGACGCACGTATAAATGCCAACACGCTTCCCCGCTTGTCAGTTGATCGACGACCGACGCTCTGTTCGCCGCTAGCAGTGTCAGTGTGTATTGCTGTAATCTGACTTTCCGTTTACCGGCCACAAGTTCAGCCTAATAAACAGTTTCATCTTCGACATACCAACTGCTGCCTCCGTCAACGTCACGACCACGTGACATCTTGTGGAGGTGCGGCTTCTTTTATGTACCGGACGCCCCCCCTCAAGCCGTGAACCCAGCCCAAATCGTGACGAAGACACCTACCCTACCACAGACAGTCGAGCCAGCCGCAGACTGAAAGGACTGCCCCCGCAGCAGAGACTCCTGCCGGACAAGCCCAAAGCCACGGCAACGAAGACGACAGGCACGATGACGGCCGCTGCGTCCCCTGCAACGATCGTGATCCAGCCACCGAGAGAGCCACCGACTTTCCGTGGATCGCCAAGTGAGGACCCCGAGACTTGGCCAGAGACGTATGAACGAGTCGCGGCTTTCAACAACTGGGATTCCGACGAAAAGCTGCGCCGCGCCTACTTTTACGTAGAAGACGCCGCGAGGACGTGGTTCGAGAACCGAGAATCCACGTTACAAACATGGGATCTCTTTTGAACGACGTTCCTCAGCACGTTCACCAGCGTGGTCCGCAAGGAACGGGCCGCAGCTATGCTGGAGACCCGTGTGCAGCTGCCCAATGAAAGCATCGCCATCTACACGGAGGAGATGAATCGACTGTTCCGGCACGCCGACCCCGCCATGGCTGAGGAGAAGAAGCTCCGGTTCCTGATGCGAGGTGTCAAGCAAGAGCTGTTTGCGGGACTTGTCCGCAACCCACCCAAGACTGTCGACGAATTCCTTACCGAGGCCACGACAATCGAAAAGGCACTTGAGATGCGGACAAGGCAGTACAACCGCCCCTCGTCAACAACCAACTACGCCGAAGCTCATGCCCTCAGCACCAACGACCTGCGCGAGACCATCCGAGCGATCGTGCGGGAGGAGCTGCGCAAGCTGTTACCTTCGCCGCAGCCCCCAGTGGACTCGATCGCCGACATTGTCCGCGAGGAAGTTCATCAATCGCTCGGAATTCCCGAACCACAGCGGCCTCATCCGGAGGCCATGACCTACGCTGCTGCAGTCCGCCATCCCACGCCCGGTCCGCGACAACGTCAAGACAGCGCATCGCCGCAGTTCGGCCGCCAGACGCCGCCGCCGCCACCCACACCGACGCTCTGCCGTGCTCCTGTCGGCCAGCGCTACGCGCTAAGGAAGACGGACGTTTGGCGCGCCCCTGACAACCGCCCCGCTCTGCTACCACTGCGGGGAGGCCGGCCACACGTACCGCCGCTGCCAGTACCGACAGATAGGGCTACGCGGATTCGCCGTCAACGCGCCGCGTCCGCAGCCAGGCGAACGGCCTCGCGACATCGACGACTACCTCACCGGAACACAGTGGCAAGAACGACGACCTTCCCGCTCGCCGTCGCCCGGCCGCTACATGTCACCGCACCGCCGGCAGTACACTGGCCCAAACCGGGGCCGGTCGCCTAGCCCGTATCCGGAAAACTAAGGGAAGCAACCGATGGAGGTGCGGTTGCTGTACGACGAAATGCCGAAGATCCTGCGCGGCCGCCGATGACGACAACGTGACGAGACCTGCGCAACACGACGCGAATCAGACGAAGCCCTGCCGACGAAACCTCGTGGACCGAAGAAAACCTGACGACACAACAAGGAAGCGCCGCAACATTTCGACGCAGCCGTGATCCGACGCCCCGACCCAACCGCAACGCACGAAGACGAACCAGCGACCTCGAAGTAATATTCGACGGCCACAACGTCACCGCTCTCGTCGACACTGGAGCCGACTATTCTGTCGTCAGTGGGCCTTTCGCGACGAAGTTGAAGAAAGTGAAAACTGCTTGGCAAGGCCCTGAAATCCGGACCGCTGGGGGTCATCTAATAACGCCGGCCGGTGTTTGCACAGCAAGAGTCACCATCAATAACCGGACTTATCCCGCCACCTTTCTAATTCTGCAGCACCGCTCCAGGGATGTGATACTGGGGATGGACTTCCTAAGTCAACACGGTGCCATCATCGACCTAAGGTCTGAGTCGATAACACTAACCTAAAAAAAAGCGCTGCCAACCCAGAAGACGCCAGGGAGCTATGCATTGAACGTGATACAAGAGCACGTCACCGTTCCGCCTCTCTCCAGCGTCATCATTTCCGTCGGCACCGAAAAACCCGCAGACTTCGAAGGCGTCATCGAGGGTGATCAGCACCTGCTTGTAAACCGTCAGATTTGCGTCGCAAGAGGCATCGCCGAGTTGCGTGAAGGGAAAGCAACAGTGATGCTTGCGAACTTCAGCAACGAATACAAGCACGTGAGCAAAGGCACGACGATCGCCTACATCGAAGACATTGTGAAAACCAGCGACGCCCTCGCCCTCGCCGAGTTTACCGAACACGCTACGACGAACCAAGCTCATCAACTAACTTTCGACTTCAATCCGAGCCTCCCAAAGCAGAAACAAGAGAAGCTCAAAAATCTGCTCCTGCAATTCAAGGACTGCCTCTCATCGTCGTCAAGAATTCGACAGACCCCAGTCGCCAAACATCGTATCATAACCGAAGAAAGTGCCCGACCAGTCCGTCAGAGCCTGTATCGAATTTCGACGCGAGAACGCGAAGCCGTAAAGAAGCAAGTCGACGAAATGCTACGCGACGACATGATCCAGCCGTCCAAGAGTCCCTGGGCGTCTCCCGTGATGTTGGTGAAGAAGGACGGGACGCTACGTTTCTGTGTCGACTATCGTCGCCTGAACAAGATCACAAAGAAGGACGTGTACCCCCCTCCCACGGATAGACGACGCCCTGGATCGACTCCACAACGCGAAGTACTTTTCGTCGATGGACCTCAAGACAGGCTACTGGCAAATCGAAGTCGACGAGAGAGACCGAGAAAAAACTGCTTTCATAACTCCAGACGGCCTGTTCGAGTTCAAGGTAATGCCTTTCGTTCTTTGCTCGGCCCCCGCGACCTTCCAACACGTTATGGATACTGTACTGGCCGGCTTGAAGTGGCAGACTTAGCTTGTGTACTTGGACGACGTCGTTGCGTTTTCCTCGAACTTCGACGAATACCTGCGGCGCCTTGAAGCTGTACTTCAAGCAATCAAGACCTCCGGACTTACCCTGAAGCCTCAAAAGTGCCGCTTAGCCTACGAGGAACTCTTGCTCTTGGGCCAAGTGATAAGCATGTCCGGAGTACGCCCTGATCCGCAGAAGACAGCCGCCATCGCTACACTCCCGACACCCGCCGACAAGAAGGCCGTGCGTCGATTTCTCGGCCTGTGCGCCTACTACAGGCGGTTCATCAGAAACTTTGCCCCCCATCGCCGAGCCACGCACTAACCTTACCAGGACTGACGTCGAGTTCAATTGGGAAACGCCGGAGGAGGAAGCACTTCAAGAACTAAAACGACGCCTGCAAACGCCTCCGTTACTTGCACACTTCGACGAACACGCCGAAACGGAAGTGCGCACCGACGCAAGCATCGTAGGACTCGGCGCCGTCCTTATGCAGAAGACGGATGGACTGGAAAGGGTTATCAGTTACTCTAGCCGGTCGCTATCCAAGGCAGAGGCCAACTATTCCACAACAGAAAAGGAGTGCCTCGCCATCAGACGTAGACGACTCCAGCGTCTACGTCTACCCGACGCACTGGCCACCCACTTGCCTTGCACCTCAATACGCGCTGTGCACGTGGTGCGGTTGTTCAAGACCGATGGATCTCTCAAACTACACGCGATATTTTCGATTTTAAAAAATTGGGCTCGCCATAAGCTGTGACGTAGAACAACTTCGCCATATAAACAATTGCCCTAATATTGATAATTAAAAAGTTAATTAAATTATTTTTGCTAATTAGCAATTTTTGGGTGATCTAATTAGTGGTAAAATCTTTCCGCCTCGGCCTAGAAATGAGCTGCGAAGACGACAAGTGCCTAACTATTATACTTTTTAAAGGAAAAATCTGTATTGCTTAAAAAAACACCCTGTATATATATATATATATATATATATATATATATATATATATATATATATATATATATATATACACACCTTTGCGCAGACACACATATACATAGAAGGTAGAGGCCCCTCTTCAAGCAAAACTGGGCCCCCCCCTGCAGTAATGCCCACTGGGGCGATGCAGGTGGCAGGTATGTAATAAATATATAATACCTAAATAAAAAATTGAATGTTCAAGGGTTAAAGGAGTCGTGGCAGTGCCAGTGCAAGTTATCGAAGCAAGAAACAATCTCACGTAAAGCTTTTAGTCACTGCCACTTTAGCCGCGTACATCGCCTTGGCGTGAACGTAACGGCAAAGTATGGAATGACACCCTCTGTTATGCACCATGTGCGCTATGCGCTTTTATGTCGTTGACACGAAGTCAAATGAAGCCTTGCCGTTTGCCTCAAACACGCTGACAAGCACGGCAACTCCAGACGCAAACACGGTATTCACAGCAATACAAGAATCGAAATTCGCGAAGGCGATCTCAGACCACCTAGCCATTCTTCACTTTGAGTCGTAGTTGCCATAGTACAGCACACAATGAAGAAAACTGGGGGGCGAAAGTTTCGTAAAAAGAAAAAAAAATTGCGAGCGACCTTATTAAGTGTAATTAATTTCCCTGTTTCGTTTTGTGAAACCGTAAAGAAATGATTCCTTTGTATTAACTTTTACGTTAAATGTGATATTCTTTGTTTTAATACCGTAATAGGCGCTTCGCAGACACGTCGCCTTTGACATGTACATTACTTTTTCGTAGACTCGGAGATGACCGCGGCGGGGGGTGCGATTTAAACAACAGATATATTGTTAAGGTGACGCTGAACACCGCGCGTTCGCAATTTGTTGTATCTAGCTCCACTTTCTTTATTTCGATATCAATGTAGTATTGCAAAATGATGTTTATATGCGTCAAAATGATTGTCACTGTTTAAGAACTACTTCGTTTGCAGCGCGGAGGCATGCAAAATATGAGCAATGCGGCCTCGCGGACGGATCTTATATTTATTCTTAGGCTGTCACCGACTATAGAAACAACCAGATTAGTCTACAGAATCGTCCAGTTTAGCTCTTTCAAGGGTTGCGTGGCTCAGTGCTTAGTGCAAGCTTCGTCAATTTTAAGGCGAAAGACCTTAATGTCTCATGCTCACGTCCGTCCGTCCATCCCTCCAGCCATGCCCCGGCACTATGCCAGGTGGCCGCCGGGGCGCGCAAACGGACGCCGGTCGCGTCGGACTCTAGAGCTCTCGCGCTTTGCTGTCATAGCGTCGCTGTGCCAAGCGTGTCCAATCATGCAAGGAGGGAAACGCGCGCATAGCGTTCCATTCTGTCCGACACTGGGTCCCATCTCATGTGGGAATTCAGGGCAATGAGCAGGCAGACGCACTGGCGAAAGAAGCGCATCACTCCACCGTCTCTGTGTGCCGTGCCGTGGTCGCCTCTGACTTTTCGAGGCTCACGTTGAGACGGCTACTCCTACGCTGCCACCCCGACGACCGTGTGGCCAGGATGGAACCACCAACCCGGCTGCCTGACCGGGGTCTCACCAGGAGGGAGAGGTCCCTGCTACTGCGTCTACGCGTCGGCTGCTCCTGGCCTGCGGCCCGGAGTCATCGGCTTGGCAGAGCCTCGTCCCCTGCGTGCACTGCGTGCGGGGCGGACGAAACCATTGAGCACCTGTTGTGTGTGTGCCCCGCGCTTCAACCACAACGAGCCACCTTGCTCGCCACACTCCGTCGCCAGGGTCTACCCGCGGCTACGCAGAGGGACCTCCTCTTCCCTGCACGGCACCACACCCAGGTCTTCAAGGCGGTTCTTCGCTTCCTTGAGGACACTGAACTGGACAACCGGCTATAATAGCCGCCGGCCGCGTCCTCGGTCATGGACGCCATTTCTCTCTTTTTCTTTTTTTTCCCTCTCTTCTCCTCTCTTTTCCCACATCTTTAATGCCTTCTCCCCATTCCCCTACAGGCGCTGAGCCGTGCTCCCAACTAGGGCTGCAGAAATTGCGTCTTTTCCTTTCCCCACTCTCTCCTCCTCCTGTCTCAATGGGCACAGGCATTCGCGGAAGACACTTTGGAATTTACAAAGTGTCCCTCAATTTAAGCGCTGGGACGCGGATGGCGTCTGCACGATGCGCAAAGTGCGATAAAACGAACGCATGCGAAAGGGAGGCAGATTAGTCTCGCGCCTCGCTGCAGTTATAACTCTCCAAATGCTGAAATGGCATAACTTAGGCTGCACGAACACGAACGGTCCGTGGGTTGTCACTTGTCGCACTTGATCTTTACCAGCCACAGGAACTATATGGCAATGGATCTTGACCTCCAAGGTGGTGCCGGTGGGAGATTTCTCCTGTGCGTTGTTGAACAATATAAAGAAAACACGCACACATTCCGTTTGTGTGCCATCCCACTGAGAGTGTAAAAAAAAGAAGAAGACATGACATAGTCAGTCGAATGGCTACAAGCTTTCGCCGAGCACACTTTGGAATGTACAAAGTGTCCTTCAATTTTTTATGCATTACCAACACAACTTAATGCATGAATACAATTATGTCGTGGCGGCCTGCCTGGTAGTATAGATTTGTGTGATTCAATATGACATTCCGCTGTCGTCTTGAAGCTGCTCACTAATAACTGCGTTTTCTCATGTTGCTAGCCGTGACTGCACCTTTTCGTTTCCGTAATTAGTACTACACTTTCTTGTATATATTGTGGTGCCCATATACTACATTTTGTCTTGTTTGCTCCTAGTGGAAATAGCGTTTGTAGTTCATTGTCATTAATATCAAATTTATTATATTTTATATTACTCATATTGCTAACTTGTTACCATTGCTTTTTTTGTGAGAAATTGTGGTATTAGGGTCGTAATACAGTCTTTATACTCCTCGTGTTTGTATTTTAAAACTTCGCTTAGAGGACCCCCTGCCCGTCCAAGTAAATACGCCTAGGCAAACGGTGTAAGCACAAATTTTCTTTGAAAAAATGGGGGGGCGGATATAACGCTATACTACCCCGTATGGTCCCCCCCCCCCCCCCACATTGCTCGTTAGCTGTTTACGACTGGCCAAGCTTTCCTGAGTCATGCACACAGCACAAAGCTCCTCGTAACTCAATGGATGAAATGGCCCAAAAATGATCCATCGCGTATTGACCACTCATACACGACTACATAAGAAATAAGAGCATGCACCATACTCAATACGGCATACTTTTGGCCATTGGTTCTTGCCCATTCGTGAATAATTTTGCTTGTGCCATCAAATCACGTGCTCGTTACGCGACGCTATGAATCAGTGAAATCTTACGGTGTTAAAATAACGTGTGCACAGTAAACAGCACATTGGCAGCGGCTACTTATAGCAACTGGCGAGATGGATTCATATGAGTCTAATATTTAAATATCTTCACTATTAGTATAACTATGCTGAGCTGTTTGTGCCCGTATACAACTCTGCGAACTCATCCTTGCTGAGAGGGAGAGAAGTAAACATTGTGTGCAAGTGTGCATGTTGGCCTTCCGAGTTGTATTTGGCCATGTATAAATCAATTTGGGATGACTAAAGACCAACTAGCCCGGCTCTCAATTCGATCACCTTAGTCCAGAAAACTGTGGACCTTGACCATTTTCCTGGTCCGCTAGATCAAACGGCGGGACAAGCTTGAAAGCTGGGCTTCCCAAGTATTCGAGTCCACTGCCTTGTTCGCCTTGTCCCAAGCCGCCGCGATCGCTGCAAGCCACCACATGATAAGCAAGGCGAAGCAGCTTAACGGGATTCTGAAGCGGAGCCTTGCCTTAGCTGCCCCAATGCGGGCCAACTAAAACATTCAGAACTTCTGCACACTCATCGACTCATACAAAATTTAATACAGAGCAGCGGGGATGCTATTTCTCTCCGATGAAAAAGAAATGAATGTCCTGAAACAGGAAGAGTGTTTGATTGGCCCATAAAGCGTCTACTGGTTCCTACTCATGTTTGCGTCGTCAATTATGTAAGTTTCAGGCCAAGGACAACAGAATAAAACATTACAGGGTGACCTAACGCTATGGAGCCCCTTCTCAGTGGTAGCCTATTGTGCAGTCATGTAGCGCGAAGCGCGTAAGCGTCGCATAGGCGGCCTGCACCACAGAGAAGCAGATAACCTACAGTACGTAGTCGTGGGACACGGAAGGCAATCTCCAAAGCAATATCGCAGAAGTAGCTTGATGTGGGCGAGTTGGTGTAACATACTGGAAGAAATAACTTTGCGCAAATAACACGAGGACGAGAAAGGAACACTTACAACAGACAGGCGCAAACTAACAACTGAAGTTTATTTCAGGAAACACAAATACTTATACATGTAACAATCAAATGTCATCAGCAACACGTGCTCAAGCTCTAACGCGACATGAAGGTGATTTCTTTTTCTTGGAGTGCTACTGACGCGCAACTAATGCAATTGTCCCCTGCGCGCGCAATGTAAAACGCCTCGAGGATCTCCCTCTCTAATCTATCGCCGGATCGTCCCAAGAATCTTGTCCGATTAAGCATTGGACGGCAGTTGCAGCGCTTACAGTGTTCTGCCATATGCCCGCCCGCGTTGTTGTTTACAGTCCAGTGGTGCTCCCGCGCCCTCTCATTGTAGCACCGCCCTGTCTGACCTATATATACTTTGTTGCATGTTAGGGGCACTTCATACACGACATCCTTTTTTGCATTGCGTGTACTGTACCGCGTGTTTCTTGGTGCAGGCGTCCAGTCTGACTGTGCTGATCATCGGACAAATCTTGGATAATTTGCACGGTGCACTGAAAACGAGATTCACATCATGTCTTTGAGCAACACTCTTCAAATTGTGCGAAACCTTGTGCCAGTAAGGGATAACATGCACCCTCTTCTTATCAGCTACTCTTTCTTCGCTACCCGTGTGCCTTTTCTTTTTTGAGCTTTTGAAGAAGCTTCTCGCATACGCTGGAAACCAAAAACGATGGAAATCCGGCTTGTGTCAGCCTGGTTACCTGATTCTGAAAGCTAATCTCTACTCTGTAATCGCAGGACTTACTTAGTGCTTCCTTTAAGCACGTCATCGCGACACCCCTCTTGACTAACTTAGAATGCTTGGAGGGATGTGTACGCCTTTTCACTGGATGTGGAAGACTTATACTACTCTATACCCCATGAAGGTATGCTCAGTGCTATCAGGGATAAGATTGAGGACGTCGGGGAGCTAAAGTTCACCTGTGCTACTGGAGTGAATAGTGATAAGTTCCTAGAACTGTTAGAATTTTACCTTCAGTCCACTGTTGTTAGTTTCGAAGGTCAGCTGTTTTTACAGCGCAAGGGTGTCTGTATTGGGTCCTCGCTCGCTCCAATTCTGTCTGACCTGTTTCTTAGTAGCTTTGACAAACGTGTAAACAGCGTTCTTGTCCAGTCACACGCGGTTACGGTCCTCAGGTACGTGGATGATTACCTCGTCATTGTTAATGAAGTTGCCAGTCCAGTGCTGGAGTGCACAGTAGAAGCAATAATAGACACCTTTAGAAGCACTTCGCAGGCCCTAAAATTCACGTGCGAGAGGCCTAGTGATGATTGCATTCGCTTCCTAGATTTAAAGCTCACTTTGATGAACACGCATGTGTGCTGGGAGTACAGGCCACGGGCGACGAAGCGGCTGATTTCATATGACAGTGCTCATTCTAGGTTAGTCAAGAGGGGTGTCGCGATGACGTGCTTAAAGGAAGCACTAAGTAAGTCCTGCGATCACAGAGTAGAGATTAGCTTTCAGAATCAGGTAACCAGGCTGACACAAGCCGGATTTCCATCGTTTTTGGTTTCCAGCGTATGCGAGAAGCTTCTTCAAAAGCTCCAAAAGAAAAGGCACACGGGTAGCGAAGAAAGAGTAGCTGATAAGAGGAGGGTGCATGTTATCCCTTACTGGCACAAGGTTTCGCACAATTTGAAGAGTGTTGCTCAAAGACATGATGTGAATCTCGTTTTCAGTGCACCGTGCAAATTGTCCAAGATTTGTCCGATGATCAGCACAGTCAGACTGGACGCCTGCACCAAGAAACACGCGGTACAGTACACGCAATGCAAAAAGGATGTCGTGTATGAAGTGCCCCTAACATGCAACAAAGTATATATAGGTCAGACAGGGCGGTGCTACAATGAGAGGGCGCGGGAGCACCACTGGACTGTAAACAACAACGCGGGCGGGCATATGGCAGAACACTGTAAGCGCTGCAACTGCCGTCCAATGCTTAATCGGACAAGATTCTTGGGACGATCCGGCGATAGATTAGAGAGGGAGATCCTCGAGGCGTTTTACATTGCGCGCGCAGGGGACAATTGCATTAGTTGCGCGTCAGTAGCACTCCAAGAAAAAGAAATCACCTTCATGTCGCGTTAGAGCTTGAGCACGTGTTGCTGATGACATTTGATTGTTACATGTATAAGTATTTGTGTTTCCTGAAATAAACTTCAGTTGTTAGTTTGCGCCTGTCTGTTGTAAGTGTTCCTTTCTCGTCCTCGTGTTATTTGCGCAAAGTTATTTCTTCCAATATCGCAGGACAAATCTGGTTATACCATGAAGCGATTGCTGTGCAGAAGGAAAATTTCGCTTCAGTTGACAGTTTGACACTGTGCAACCGACAGTGACGACTGTTGAAAGTGGGGGGGGGGGGGGAGGCTAGCGCCCCCCTTGCCCCCCCCCCCCTTGATAAATACGCCTATGCGAGCGTGTACGTCAAGGGCGCAGCCTCCAGAGGTGATGAACGAGGGAAAGGCAAAGCGTCAGTTACCTCTTTTTGGATAACGTGCCTTATGGCTGGAGCCAGATGATGCATCTGTGCTGCTTCGGGCGTGTTCGATAAAGTGGAGAACTGCCGAGCGACCTCCTCACGCACGAATCGCTTTATGTGAGCCAACATGTCATTCTGGTCTCCGAGAGTCAAGGCCGCGATCGAGTCACGCTGTTCCAGAGAGCGTCGAGTTTGGGCGCGTTGCTTGCGCAATTCGTCAAAACTATGGCACAAGGGACCAGTTCGGCTACCGTTTCTGGGTCCTTGGCTAATCTTGTTGCTTCGAGCATCGATGGGTTCACACGCTTGCACAAGTCAACAACGTCTTCAATGTAGCAGGTGAAGTTCTCTCCTGGCTGTTGAGCGCGCTCATGAAATCGTCGTTCTGCGGCGCGGAGCTTTTGTACAGCGGAGCGGTCGAATACTTCCGAAAAGGCCTTCTTGAACGAAGTCCAGTTGGTAATATCGGCTTCGTGATTGTACAACCAGAGACTGGCGATGCCGGCCAAGTAAAAGCTTCAAAGGTCAGCTTAGCGGCATCGTCCCATTTGGTCAGTGCGCTCACCTTGTGGTAAATAGCCAGCCACTCTTCAACTTTTTTCTTTTTTTTTCTTTCTTGTGGTTGTACGGATCTAACTATGTACTATGTATAATGCTCAGTTGAATGTATATGCAACCACTCCTGCTTGGGCTGCTAAATGGGCCTGCAGTATCTTATAAATAAAAACGTCTTGGTCGTCAGTACCGCTGAAGATCGGTGGGTGACGCAGTGGTAACACACCGGGACATGCACTGGCGGGAATCTGGGAGGCACCTTGGTTGGAGGGTTCTTCCGGCATTGCTGGCACTGAAGGTAAAGTGCGACTTCATAGATCCAGCTTCGAAGACTACCCAGCACGTTCACCAAATTATAAGGGTGTTTATTGACAACAACCAATTGCCTGATTTCAGGGGCATCGGTCACTGCCTCGGCTCTTCGTCGTAGTCGTCTTCTAGCTGCTCCTACTCGGTAATGTCTCTCTTCCCCACTACACTGCAGACAATGCATGTGTCGCATCTGCTGAATCTAGTGACATGTGCGATATCACACCTTCACCTACTTGTCCAACGCCGGGCAACACGCTCACATATGTTTGCCAAAATGCAGGGCGTAAGGAAAACGACTTGATGGAGTTTCTCACCGCCACTTATTAGGTTGTGTGAGACGCCCTGTGTGGCACCGGCACTGTTGTCTGCGAACCAGTTTCTGTTTTCTGTGCAGGGATTTCGCCGCCACCTTAATCGTAACCTGAGTGTAGCCTGCATTCGACAGTCGCTGAACCTGCTGGGGAAAATTGCTTACCACTTGACGCGTGCAACTTTTAGGGGCGAAGCCCCTAAGGTCGATGCTTGTCTGCCGTTGAGTCGTAGCCAGCCGCACGTGCAAGGTACCCACTATACGCCATGACGAAGACGATGACGCTGGTGAAGATGAAGAATAATCGCGTTAGTACATGCAAAGTACCCGATGACGATGACGACCACGGAACATACTCTTTCTGCCATGGATGAAAACGAACGTAAGGCGCGGGAAGCGGCGGTGGCGGCGGAGCAAAGGGCTCGCAAAGCGGACCGCCCCGTGGTCACCCGCTACCGCCATTACTCCGTCAACAACAGGCTGGACGACTACATGCGAGAGCAGGTCCTCCTCTACGTGCCGTTCCGAAGCGAGGCCGTGGACGTCCTGGACAACAACAAATACCTGCACCTCTACGAAGACAACAAGGAACTGATCGCTGCGAAACACCGCGAATACAACCCTGCCAACCACGACGACATCGTGGTGCGATTGATTGAGCAACACCACCAACAAAGAGAAGCAGAAGCTGCCAGACCAGATGATGATCCTCTTGCTGCTGCGGCCGTCCTACACCGCCACGAAGACGCCGACCTCATCCCGAGCGAAGACTTGGTGCGCCTCGTCAAAGAAACCAGTCCGTGTGTGTGGCCGTGCGCAAGCGCCAGGACGTCATGGACAGAGACAAACACACCAAGCTCATGCGCATGACGATATGTTGAGCAATACAAGTTGCTCCGAGAAATCGTCCACAGACAGACAATGACGTTCGGTGCACCTCCATTGCGCGTCTTCATGACGGGACCGGCTGGATGCGGTAAAACGTTCGTCATCAAGCTGGTAATTGACGTTTACAACCGCTACTACGACGCCGGTCCCTAAAACGCATTCGTCATCTGCGCAAGCACCGGAAAGGCGGCGGTGACAGTAGGAGGAAGCACTGTGCACTCGGCGTTCAAGCTCTCTCGCAGCAAGACCAAAGACGTTGAATTAAGCGACAGTGAGCTCAAAACGTTTCGCGTGGCGTTCCGTCACGTAAAATGTGTCATCGTCGACGAAGTGAGGATGCTGTCGTCGGATAACCCCAACGCAGTCGACTGTCGTCTCAGACAAATCACTCAAAGGCTCGACGAACCGTTCGGAGGCCTCGACGTGATCATGTGCGGCGATTCGCGTCAATCGCCGCCTCTCAGAGCCAACGAGGTCTACAAGAGGTGTCGGGAAGTAAGCAGCGGGCTCTATGGATCTACTATAAAGTCGCGCTACCTCGACTACTTTCCGCTCGTCCAGGTGGTCAGACAAGCCGACGCGTCCTTCTCTGCTTTGCTCACCAAGATCGGAGACGGAAGACCGCTCACGGAGGAAGAGGTACGGCTACTGGAGAGCAGGTTTGTCACTTCTGAAGAAGCGTTACTTCGTGCACCCTCGGCGATACGAATCTTCCTATTCCAACGACGAGGTGAACAAGTTCAACACGTTCGTTGCCACCCAGCAAGGAGGAGAAGAAACCGTTCGTTTGCGAGCTCAAAACACGTTTCTGGGTTGCACAATGCAAGACACTCTGCAGAAGGCGAGAGACAAGGTTGAGCGAATGTCGCACACCGAATTTGCGAACCTTCCCAAAGAGATCCTCATCGTCCTCAACAAGCCGTACATAATCACCACCAACATCGATTTCATCGACGGACTTGTCAATGGGGCGGTCGGCATTCTCAAGTTGTGCGAGAGAGCGGTAGACAACGGCGAGCTCCCGAAACGCCTTTGGTTGCATTTCGATGACGTGGCCGCGACGGGAAAGCTTGCTCGCCTTCGCTCGAAACGAATGGTGAACGAGGCTATACAGAGCGGCCACGACATTGACGCTACGTGGATCCCCATCGAACCTCGCGTTTCTACGCTAAACTTGGATCGCAAGACAGGCGCTGCGTGCCAACGAAGGCAGCAATTTGCGTTGGTTCAAGCCAGTGCTCTAACCATGCACAAATCGCAAGGAGGAACCTACTCGTCCATCCTCTACGAGTACAACAAAACGAATCCGCAGAAGCTGGTGTACGTTGCTCTCAGCCGCTGCACCAACGTGAACAGCCTATACCTTATCAACTCTAAACGAGACCATCGCTTCCATCACAAGGACAGCAACGAAGACAAGGGCATGCTCAACGAGTTTCAACGTCTCGAGCAACACAGATTGCCGACGCTGACGCAGCGGCACCTTCGAGACTTGCGAGAGGACGTTAGCTCTTCGACCCAATTAACCCTCGTCCTGCTGAACGTTCGATCTCTCAATGCCCACGCAGATGACATCGAGAGAGATCCCATACTGACAACAGCGGACGTACTCTGCTTTACGGAGACGTGAAACGCAAGAAAACCGTTCATCAATGGATTCGTTCTAATCATCTGCACCGAAGAAGCAGAGCGTCCGACTGGCGGTGTTTGGATTTACGTCAAGCTGCCCGAAACAGCGGTGGATTTCAACTTACCGCTCACGAGCCAGAGCCACAACGGTGAGCGTGCCGCTGTGAGGATCTCCAACGTAATCGTCCTGATGACAATGTATCTGACACCCACTCTATTCAAAGGAAACATCATGAAGTACATTGGCACCGTGTTACGAGATTATGAAACCGCATAGAAGAACGAACCATCCATACTGGCAGGAGACTTCAACGTAAACATCATAGACGACACCTGGCCTATACAACACATGGCATCTCGATATGCTCTCATATGCATACCATTCTATTATCTACAACCAACGACTATCCGAGGAACCTGCACCGATCTCATCTTTGCAAACTTCAGACTACATCCGATCGAAGAACCATTGTCGCTTCACTTCACCGACCACAAAACGGTTACAATGAGGCTTCAAACATTCTGTAGCAAAGTCGACCGCTGGGCTAGTTGGTATGGTTCCATATTATTTAAAGCGCAACAGACAGAACAAGAAGAAGACACTACGAACGCGTTCGTAGTGTCCTCTTCTTGTCCTGTTGTGTATATTGTCACGTGGGTGTGACGTCGACGAAGGCAGCAGGCGACGTGTCCAAGATGAAACTGTTTATTAGGCCGAACTTGTGGCCAGTAAACGGAAAGTAAGATTACAGCAATACACGCTGGCACTGATAGCGGCGAACAGAGCGTCGGCCATCGATCAACTGACCATCGTTGGAGTGCGCCGGCTTTTATGCATCACGCGTCGAACATTCTAGCCTTATCACTGGTCATCGCGCAAGCTCTGGAATAATCTCGAGTGGTCGCGTCTTGCGCGCAATCTTAACAAAACGATTTACAATTATCGCGAAGGTTCTACAACAATAAGGCGCGGTTTGAGCTGAGCTTTGCTGACGGTCTTTGTGGGCGAAAACCGAATACAACAAAAGTGAAAATAAGAATAGTGAGTGGCAATGCCCCCTCTGAAAAGGCATCGTCCCGATGCTTAAAACAGAACATAGGGGAAAATGCACGCAGCAATAAATCACAACAATAAAGAAAGAAAGTAAAATAATTAAGCAATAGGTGCAGTCCTCTGGTTTGCTAACGCGCGTAATACGGCTTGAGGCGCACGACATGGACGACTTCAGGTCGCGCATGGCGCCATTGAGAGTTCGTTATGCCGTCCGGGACGACCTCGTAGTCCAGAGCACCGAGACGTCGAAGCACCTTGTACGGCCCGAAGTATCGCCGAAGAAGTTTTTCAGTAAGTCCAAGTCGGCGTATCGGTGTCGAAACCCAAACGCGGTCGCCGGGCTGGCATTCCACGAAGCGTCGTCGAAGATTGTAGCGGCGGCTGTCAGTCGTCTGCTGATTCTTGATCCGCAGGCGGGCGAGCTGTCGTGCTTTTTCGGCGCGCTGCAGGTAGGCGGTCACGTCGATGTTTTCCTCGTCGGTCACGTTTGGTAACATTGCGTCGAGCGTCGTTGCCGGGCTCCGTCCATAGGCCAACTTGTATGGCGTCATCTGCGTCGTATCTTGCACGGCCGTGTTGTATGCGAAGGTCGCGTACGGAAGGATGGCGTCCCACGTCTTGTGTTCGACGTCGACGTACATGGCCAGCATGTCGGCGATGGTCTTATTTAGACGCTCAGTCAGGCCATTGCGCTATGGGTGGTAGGCGGTGGTCCGGCGGTGGCTTGTCTGGCTGTATCTCAAGATCGCCTGAGTTAAGTCAGCAGTAAACGCCGTACCTCTGTCGGTGATGAGAACCTCTGGGGCGCCATGTCGAAGGACGCTGTCCTCAACGAAGAACTTGGCTACTTCGGCGGCACTGCCTTTGGGCAGGGCTCTGGTTTCGGCGTAGCGGGTGAGATAGTCGGTAGCTACGACAATCCAATTTATTTCCGCAAGTCGACGTTGGGAACGGTCCCAGGAGCTCCATCCCGATCTGATGGAACGGTCGCCGAGGAGGCTCGATCGGCTGATGGAAGCCTGCTGGTCTTGTGGGCGGTGTCTTCCGTCGCTGACAGTCTCTGCACGTCCTTACGTAGCGACCGACGTCGGCGGCAAGGCGCGGCCAGTAGTACTTTTCGTGTACTCTTGCGAGAGTGCGGGAAAGCCCGAGGTGTCCAGCCGTCGGGTCGTCGTGTAGGGCCTGCAGGACTTCTGGTCGCAATGCTGAAGGCACTACAAGAAGTTGGTTGGCTCGAAGTGGCGAGAAATTCTTCCTTATGAGAATGCCGTTCCGTAAGAAAAACGACGTGAGTCCTCGCTTGAATGCCCTCGGAACAATGGTGGTCTTGCCTTCGAGGTACTCCACAAGGGCCCTGTGCTCCGGGTCGGCTCGCTGTTGGTCGGCGAAGTCGTCGGCACTCATGGTTCCCAAGAAGTCATCCTCCTGGTCGTCCTGAGGCGGCGGTTCGACGGGGGGCGCGAGACAAGCAGTCGGCGTCAGAGTGTTTTCGTCCGGACTTGTAAATAACGCTGATGTCCAATTCTTGAAGCCTTAGACTCCGTCTTGCGAGGCGACCTGAAGGGTCCTTCAAGTTAGCTATCCAACACAAGGCGTGATGGTCGCTCACAACTTTGAAGGGCCTGCCATAGAGGTAGGGGCGAAATTTTGACGAAGCCCAGATGATGGCGAGGCACTCCTTTTCTGTTGTGGAATAGTTGGCCTCTGCCTTGGATAGCGACCGGCTAGAGTAACTGATAACCCTTTCCAGTCCATCCGTCTTCTGCACAAGGACGGCGCCGAGTCCTACGCTGCTTGCGTCGGTGTGCACTTCTGTTTCGGCGTGTTCGTCGAAGTGTGCAAGTAACGGAGGCATTTGCAGGCGTCGTTTTAGTTCTTGAAATGCTTTCTCTTGCGGCGTTTCCCACTTGAAGTCGACGTCGGTCCTGGTAAGGTTAGTGAGTGGCTCGGCGATGCGGGCAAAGTTTTTGACGAACCGCCTGTAATAGGAGCACAGGCCGAGAAATCGACTCATGGACTTCTTGTCGGCGGGTGTCCGGGAGTGTAGCGATGGCGGCTGTCTTCTGCGGATCAGGGCGTACTCCGGACATGCTTATCACGTGGCCCAAGAACAAAAGTTCCTCGTACGCGAAGCGGCACTTTTCTTGCTTCAGGGTGAGTCCGGAGGTTTTGACTGCTTGAAGTGCGGCTGCAAGTCTCCGGAGGTGTTCGTCGAAGTTTGAGGAAAAGACAACGACGTCGTCCAAGTACACAACGCAAGTCTGCCATTTCAAACCGGCCAGTACACTATCCATAACGCGTTGAAAGGTCGCAGGGGCCGAGTAAAGACCAAAAGGCATGACCTTGAACTCGAACAGGCCGTCTGGTGTTATGAAGGCCGTCTTTTCTCGGTCTTTCTCGTCGACTTCGATTTGCCAGTAGCCTGCCTTGAGGTCCATCGACGAAAAGTAGTTCGCGTTGTGGAGTCGATCCAGGGCGTCGTCGTCCGTGGGAGGGAGTGCACATCCTTCTTCGTGATCTTGTTCAGGCGACGATAGCCGACACAGAAATGTAGCGTTCCGTCCTTCTTCTGCACCAACACCACGGGAGACGCCCAGGGACTCTTAGACGGCTGGATTTTGTCGTCGCGTAGCATTTCGTTGACTTGTTTCCTTATGGTCTCGCGTTCTCGCGTTGAGACTCTATACTGGCTCTGACGGAGGGGCCTGGCACTTTCCTCTGTTATGATGCGGTGTTGTGCGAGCGGGGTTTTGTCGAACTCTTGACGACGACGAAAAGGAGTCCTTGTATTGCAGGAGCAGGGTTTTGAGCTGTTCTTGTTTATGCGTCGGAAGGCTGGGATTGACGTCGAAAGTTAGTTGATGAGCTTGGTTCGTCGTTGCATGTTCGGTAAACTCGGCGAGGGCGAGGGTGTCGTTGGCTTCCACAATTTCTTCGATGTAGGCGACCGCCATGCCTTTGCTCACGTGCTTGTATTCGTTGCTGAAGTTCGTGAGCATCACTGTTGCTTTCCCTTCACGCAACTCGGCGATGCCTCGTGCGACGCAAATCTGACGGTTGATCAACAGGTGCTGGTCGCATTCAACGACGCCTTGCATATCTGTTGATTACTTAGTGCCGACGGAAATGCTGACGCTGGCGAATGTTCGGTCTGCGGAAATGCTGGAAATGCTGGCGAATGGTGACTTGGTCTTCCAGCAAATTCAAGGCGTACTTTCCTGGAGGCGTATGCGGCGGTAGGGCTTTTTCAGTGGATAACGTTATCGATTTGGATGGCAGATTGATGACTGCACCATGAAGGCCTAAGAAGTCCATACCAAGGATGACGTCTCTGGAGTAGCGCTGTAGGACTACGAAGCTTGCTGGATAAATCAGGTTGTTAATGGAGACTCTCGCTGTGCAAATTCCTGCCGGCGTTACTAGGTGACCTCCAGCTGTCCGGATCTCAGGGCCTTCCCAAGCGGTCTTGACTTTCTTCAACTTCGCGGCGAACGGTCCACTTATGACAGAATAGTCCGCTCCGGGCTCGACGAGACCTGTCACGCTATGGCTGTCGATAAGAACGTCGAGGTCGCTAGTTCGTAGTCTCACGTTGCAGTTAGGTCGTGGCGTTGGGTCACGGCTGCGTCGATTTATTGCGCTGCTCGCACGTTGCGTCGTCACGTCTTCGTCGGGCTGCGACGTTTCGTCGGCAGGGCTATGTTCGGCACGCGGCGTGTTCTTCAGGTTTCGTCGAAGCGTCGTCGGCGGCAGCGGAGGATCTTCGGCATTTCGTCGTGCAGCCACCGCACCTCCATCGGTTGCTGCCCTTAGTTTTCCGGATAGGGGCTAGGCGACCGGCCCCGGTTGGGGCCAGTGTACTGCCGGCGGTGCGGTGACATGTAGCGGCCGGGCGATGGCGAACGGGATGGTCGTCGTTCTTGCCACTGTGCTCCGGTAATGTAGTCGGCGATGTCACGAGGTCGTTCACCTGGCGGCGGACGCGGCGCGTTGACGGCGAAGCCACGTAGCCCCATCTGTCGGTACTGGCAGCGGCGGTACATTGTGGCCGGCCTCCCCGCAGTGGTAGCATAGCGGGCGGTTGTCAGGGGCGCGCCAAACGTCGGTTTTCCTAGGTGTGTAGCGCTGGCCGCCGGGAGGACGGTAGGGCGTCGGTGGCGGTGGTGGTGGCGGCGGCGTCTGGCGACGGAAGTGCTGCGGGGCGGCATCTTGGTGTGGGCGCGGAGGGGGGGACGTGACGGCGGGCAGCAGCAGCGTAGGTGATGGCGTGTGGCTGCGGTGGGGCTGGCTGAGGAACACTCAGTGAATGATGAATTTCCTCTCGTACAATGTCTGCAATCGACGTCACGACAGGTTACGGAGAAGGTTGGAGCTTTCGCAGCTCTTCTCGCACAATGGCGCGAATCATTTCACGCAACTCGTTGGAGTTGAGGGCATGAACAGCCGCGCTGTCTGGAATAGAGCGGCGATCGTAGTGTCCGGTGCGCATTTCCAGTGTCTTCTCAATCGTCGTCGCCTCCGACAGGAATTCCTGGACGGTCTTAGGTGGATCCCGCATCAGCCCGGCGAAGAGCGTCTGCTTGACTTCTCGCATAAGAAAGCGAACTTTCTTGTCTTCGGTCAGCGTCGGCCTGGCGAAACAGTCGGGTCATCTCTTCCGTGAAGATGGTGACGTTTTCGTTGGGTAGCTGTACCCGTGTCTCCAGCAAAGAAGCGGCCCTTTCTTTGCGGGCCACGCTCATGAATGTTTCAAGGACTGCGCCACGGAAGAGATCCCAGGTTTGAAGTCCAGACTCCCGGTTCTCGAACCAGGTCCTTGCCGCGTCTTCCAGGTAGAAGTAGACGCAACGCAGCTTCTCCTCTGAGTCCCAGTGGTTGAAGGCGGCCACTCATTCGTACGTCTCCAGCCAGGTATCCGGGTCTTCAAACGATGCTCCCTTGGCTGCTGCATCACGACCGTGGTGGGTGTTGGTACCGTGGCTGTCATAGTTGCCGCAGTAGTAGTCGTGGCCTTGGTCTTTCGAGTCTTATCCGGTAGGGACCCGAACTCTGGATCTAGCCCTCATTGCCTGCGGCTAGCTCGCTGATCGAGGCTGGCGTCGATGTCTCCTTCACGACTGGGGCTGGGTTCACGACTTGACGGGGGGCGTCCGGTACATGAACGAAGCAGCACCTCCACCAGATGTCACGTGGGTGTGACGTCGACGAAGGCAGCAGGCGACGTGTCCAAGATGAAACTTTTATTAGGCCGAACTTGTGGCCAGTAAACGGAAAGTAAGATTACAGAAATACACGCTGGCACTCATAGCGGCGAACAGAGCGTCGGCCGTCGATCAACTGACCATCGTTGGAGCGCGCCGGCTTTTATGCATCACGCGTCGAACATTCTAGCCTTACCACTGGTCATCGCGCAAGCTCTGGAATAATCTCGAGTGGTCGCGTCTTGCGCACAATCTTAACGAAACGATCTACAATAATCGCTAAGGTTCTAGAACAATAGGGCGCTGTTAGAGCTGAGCTTTGCTGACGGTCTTTGTGGGCGAAAACCGAATACAACAAAAGTGAAAATAAGAATAGCGAGTGGCAATATACTTTCCCACCCTCGTGTTTGTCCCGTCTTTACATGATGATAGAGTGGGCAAAATGTACGGAGGAATCACGGTTTACCGGGTTTACCTCCGGAGCTTTGCCCACTCATCATCATTCACTTCGTGGATATGGCATGCACGAAAATATTACCGACGATTACGATATTTCCTAACGCGAATTTGAGCGCAGCTGTTCAGTGTTTTGATTATGAGATAAGTTTGAGAGAGACATGTATGTATGTAGAGCTGCATACCACTATTTATTTTCCACAACTCTCTGTCTCTAGGGAACACACGCCTGCCAGTCTTTTATTCTAATGAAGGAAGTTTTGTGGTCGCAGAAGTGAGTGGAGATATGTTCGACTTGCGGCACCAATGCCTGGTTCTCGAAGATGAGGTCTGTGCAAGTGTTTCGCGAAGTCGTCACATCAGTGGGATGAGTTACATGGAGAGGAACGAGATGTTCTTGCGCATAAGTGGTAGGAAGGTCTTCTTTGTTTTTATGTCTCTATTAAAGTCACCCAGAACTTACATTGGTGTGGGTCCATTTGTGTTTAATGCGAGGCGCCGGAAGAGCACGACGTCTTTAGTAAGCGCGGTGGGCGAGAAGTAAACAGCCGCTACCAACAAGCCGTTGCCTAACTTTGCGGCACTCAGTTTACCAACTTCATCTGAGGTACCAAATATTTCGATGGGTACTGCAGACATACGCAAGTAAATATCCACTCCCGCCGCTTTGTTGTGCTCTCTGCGAGCGCCACAACAGGACTGGTAGTTTACGACTGCGAGGGGTTGTTAGTAATCCATCCCGGTTTAAGCAAGGTGAAGTACAGATTGCATGCCGAAGAATGCGATCGGGATGTATGTCCTTGGCATGTGCGGGAAGGGAGCGAACATTCAGTACGGATCCATAAGAAGTGTGGCTGTTCAATCATGGCGAATCACGTATCAGTGACAGTTTCTAGTTTGTGAGACTGCAGCCGACCAAACTCCTCGGCTGGCGTTCTCTCCGGATTGGGTTTCCCGTGGTAGAATCTGAGCTCGTTGTCTACATTGGTGAAATGGAGCCTGTTGATGTCTCTCGCGCGACTCAGTGCTATGTATAGCAGTCTTCTGTGTTTGCCCAATTCATGTGGCACATGCTTCGTTTTAGTTTGAGACTCGCACCTGTTGTACATGGTAGTTGGGCTTGCCCAGTACCTGTGACACGCACTCTTTCGCGTGCTCACGCCAGCGACGGCGATGCCCCTTAACGGGCGCCTTGCTGTGATGAAGTACCTGAAATAATGCGGGCGTAGCCGACGACAGCGCGGCATCCCCTAGAAGAGGATGAAAATGAAGCAGTTGGGAAGCTCGCGCAGAACAAAAAGAGAAAAAAGAAGGAGCTCGCGCAGAAGAGAGCAGTTGGAACGCCGGCAAGACGTGGCAAGAGAGCTCAGGGTGAATTCGCAACTACGCACGAGGTTCGGAAGGCCTGGGCTGCTCTTTTCGAGCCGGTGAAGTCCTCGGACATTCGCGTGATCTGGCACGAGTTCCGGGAGAGCCTGCTGTCGGACATCTCCCAGACAGCGAGCGTGCTCGAGACGCCGGAACCACCAGCTACCACGTCTAGCGAGCTGTGTCCGCCCACTGCTGGCGACGTCGGCTGAGCCTGGGGTCCGTCTCTACCGGGACGTTCGCCTGCGCACACAAGCAATCCGGCCACCCTGCAGGGAAGCAACGAGCCGCAGCCCGCAAGGCACCGGACTCTGCAGACTTGTGAGACTGCGCTTGTTTGTTTTGTTTACTGTTTGTCGCGTGCACGGGCCCGTGGTATTGTCCGCTTGTAATGTGCCTTGGTCGTGAAGTATAACTGCCTTTTTGTGTCCGCACTGTCTCCATCCTCCTCGCGTCACACGCCTTGCGATATGACGAATCTAAACATCACATATCTGGCGTGCGCGAGACCGGACTGCTCTTATTCCATCTAACAAGAGCATCACATTGCATATGTGTGTGTGACGGTCGATGATGGAGGGAGATAAGCTGACCACGATTGGAAAGGAATTAGGTTTGAGTGGCTCAGCACTAAAAGAAAGCTGGGGACTTTTCTTCGTGGTTGTCTCCTTCTCCCCCGTCGTTCATCCCGTCGTTCTCGTTACTGCGTTGCTTTCTCCATTTGCTCCAGATACCATGAATATACACGCTTGGCAGGTTCCCAGTTGACCGGTTAATGTTTCCAGGTTTTGTTACCAAGATTCTAAAAATTGCCTTTTGGTACGGCTACCTTCCGTTTCGATGACCCAGGCAGCGTCCAAGTTGATGCCGATCTTCTCGCTGTGGTCTTCCGCAAAAAGCTAAAGTGCAGATCTACTAAGCTCTATTTTCCTCGCACATAAATTACTGCCTACTTGTCTGGGGCACCACAACCTCAGGGAACATAAAAAGAATTAACTTATTGCAAAAAAGGGAGCTGCGAAATATTGCAAAGGTCCGACGCAGTACTTCTTCACGTGTTGTTCTACCGCTATAAAATCATCGATATGATATGTATGTACAATTTTAGACTAATTTATAACTACTTCTTTGTGTAGTGAGTGACGTGCGCGAATATTTGAAGTACGCGCCATTACAAGAGCTGGATGACAACGACGACGAAAGTGGCACGAGTGACGCGCTGGAAAAACAAAACAACAAAGAGAAAAAGCCAACAGGAAAAGGCCATGGGGGGGCACGAGAGAGGAGAGGGCGAAGCGTGGTGGCGAAGAGACGAGGAAGAAGCACTCGGCCATCGGGTTCCGGACCCGAGCCTGGTGAACCGCTGAGCCCGGGGTCAACCTGCAACGTACGAGCAGGTCATGGGCGCGCATCTCTGAAGTGCTGCTGCTTCGAGGCGTCCCGTGTCCGTGGAAGCGCTGAGCTGTCGGGCTTTGGGCACGAGCTCTGGCGTTCGGGCCCGGCCAGGACGCGACTGCGGCTACAACAGCGGTGTCTACTAGTCAAGTAGCTGCCAGTTCCACCGCTCAACGGTCTCCCGGCTAAGGCGTACCAACGGACTTTGGTGAGACAGGCGTCGTGTCCATGCTGGGGATGGTTAGGACTTCGGTAGCGCGAGTGAATAGTGCAGGGTCGGTTTTTCCATTCTGTCATTGTTATGCGAATAAATAGAAGCAGCGCGAAAAAACTAACGACTAGGAACACACACAACGGGACTATTGTTATGTTTAGTCGTTTTTTTGTGTGTGTGCATAAAATGTGGTGTGCAAACAGCCTCGTCTGTTCTTGGGTGTCTGTGGCGACGTCTCGGACACCCACCTTTTAAGAGCCTGCACATTGTTCAAAACACCCTAACAACGTAACATTGGCGTCCGCGACAGGACGAGGCCATTTGTAACACTTGGGTGAGTCTGACGACGTCAGGAAAGATGAGCACGACCGATTTAACGGCGTGGGCACTGCGCATGGGTTTGGAGGGCGCGGAATTGAAAGCATGGATTGATGCGCCAGAAGCTCGAGCTCGTGAGGAGAGGGCCGCAGAAAGAGAGGCAAAGAAGGAACAGATGGAGCTACAATTACGGATCGAAGAACGAGAAGCACAAGCGCGTCTGGAGAGGGCTGCAGAAAGAGAGGTGAAAAAGGAACAGATGGAGCTACAATTACGGGTCGAATAACATGCCCAAAGAACGATTCAATTGCGTCTCCAACTTACTCAGACTGAAGCTGCCAGAGAAGCGGTCGGGGCAGACATAGGACGACCAGCAAGGGTGTCTTCTAACGTGAATCCTCATCACTTTATACCAAGATTTGATGATACCCGGGAGGACCTGGACGCATATTTGAAAAGGTTTGAGAATGTGGCTACTGGGCAAGAGTGGCTATAACTTTGTGCCTAAGCGGAGTAGCGCTAAAGGTGTTTGGTCGCCTATTTCCTGAAGACGCACTGGATTACGAGAAAGCAAAACTTGCATTATTGCAGAGATTTCGCTTCACAGCGGAAGGGTACCGGGAAACGTTTCGGCACAGTAAGGCTCAAGAGGGAGAAACCGGCAGGCAGTACGCTGCGAGATTAATGAGTTTTTTCGACCGATGGGTGGAGGTGTCGTAAGTAGAGAAGGAATATGCATCAGTTCGTGACCTAATAGTAGCTGAACAGTTCATAAGCAAGCGTCACGACCGAGTGGCGCTCTTTTTGCGTGAAAACAATCGCCGTAAACCTGACGAAATGGCTGAAGCGGCTGATCAGTTTTTAGAGGCACAACGACAGTCGAACCTGCTTGTTTTCCCTGAGAAGGCGGAGAACGTCATGGCAGTGAAAGTTGGGAGCACGGCCTCGAAAACTTCACCACAATGTTTTGTTTTCAACAGAATCGGCCATAAAGCCTCAAAGTGTCGTGCTCGAACGAAGCAACCTTACTGTGGATATTGTCGTAGGGTGGGACACGATACCCAAGTTTGCACCGAGAAAACCACCACGTATAAAAAGGCTTCATGTATATTATCCGAAGAGAACTCGAGAGACAATGATAACGCATCCGGCTGTGGGCCGAAAAAAATGTGACTGGGGCAGCAAACACACAACAAACGCCAACGAAATGCCAGATGCCAGTTCTGCAGGGCCTCTTAATTGGCAAACCTGTTTCCGTTCTCCGGGATACAGGAAGTAATACGACTGTTGTACGACGTTCCCTCGTGCCCAACGAAGCGCTTACAGGAGCTATGACGACGGTGTTTTTAGCTGATGGGAGCAGAATAAAAGTTCCCGAAGCAAAAGTGCAGATATCTTCGCCCTACTTTTCTGGCATGGTGATCGTAAAATGTATGATTTCCCCTGTAGCGCCACCGACATCGACGGGATTGCGCGGCGAAGGAAGAAGAGGTCAGGCGTGATCTCGTGCAGCGCGGCAGCCAGGATGGCACGAGGGGCGCAGAAAAAAAAAGAAAAAGTTAGTTGTGTTTCGGCCCCGGCGCTAATAGGACGCGTCGAGTCATTTTCTTATGTGTGCTCCACAATTGGTGACCGCGGACATTTGCATCAAGTAGCAACTTGTGCCTGATCAAACAAAAAGACGTCGAGCCATGTCAACCACCGGCAACGAACGCCAGCAAGCCTCGACCAACCCGGCGGACGCCGAGACCAATTCAGCCGCTGCGGTTATTTCGAACACCATCCGGGTTCTGGGAACGGAATCCTTCAGCGTGGTTCATCCAAGCAGAGGCCCGTTTTGAGCTCTGGCGGATTACGTCCCAGACTCGCAAGTACCTCTTGGTGGTCGACGCGCTTCCAGCGACCGTCATCGACGAGATTTCCGACCTGCTGCATTCGTGCGCGCATGACCTACCAGAGTCGCCTTATGATGTAATCAAGTCCGCTATACTGGACCGCACGGCTCTCTCGGAACGCGCGCGGTTGCAACAGCTACTCTCAATCGAACAACTCGGCAATCAACGGCAAGCCAGCTACTGCGTCGATCCCTTAATCTTCTGGGTCCACGCGCTTCCACCACGCACAGCACATTCGTCCGTGAGCTGTTCATTCAGCGCTTGCCCACCCAAGTTCAGATGGTGCCGGCAACTGCCAGCACCATCTGCTGGCACGAGATCAGGCGTGATCTCGTGCGGCGCGGCAGCCAGGCTGGCGCGAGGGGCGCAGGAAAAAAAGCCGGCAGATCCCACGCACTGTGGGAACCGATGTAATGCGAAGCAGCCAGGAAGGAGCAAATCATGCTTTACATAATTTGCATGTCATGTTTTACATGTTACGACGTGTCATTTGTGTTCGTCATACAGTCACGTCGCGATATACCAATTTTGGTGTATGTCAAGCTAGCGAACTGGACGCAAGCGCACCATGAGCATGGCATGTAGATGACATGCATGCCAAGATTTTTATGTTACCTCCTGCCACTTATGTTTGTTATACAGTCATGTCACTCAATACCAAATTGGTGTATATCAAGCTAAAGAAACGGCCGCGAGCGTGCCATGAGCGTGGAAAGCAAGTCATGTCGCTCATGACGTGTCATGATTTCCATATTACCACTTGTCATTTATGTTCGTCATACAGTCATGTCACTCAGTACCAAATTTGGTGTATATCAAGCTAACGAAACGGCCGCGAGCGCGCCATGAGCGTGGAATGGAAGTCATGTCGATCATGAAGTCATGATTTACATATTACCACTTGTCATTTATGTTCGTCATACAGTCATGTCACTCAATACCAAATTTGGTGTATCTCAAGCTAACGAAACGGCCGCGAGCGCGCCATGAGCGTGGAATGCAAGTCATGTCGCTCTTGAAGTCATGATTTCCATATTACGACTTGTCATTTATGCTCGTCATACAGACATGTCACTCAATCCCAAATTTGGTGTATATCAAGCTAACGAAACGGCCGCGAGCGCGCCATGAGCGTGGAATGCAAGTCATGTCGCTCATGAAGTCATGATTTCCATATTACGACTTGTCATTTATGCTCGTCATAAAGACATGTCACTCAATACCAAATTTGGTGTATCTCAAGCTAACGAAACGGCCGCGAGCGCGCCATGAACGTGGCATGTAAATCATTATTTTCATGACAAGTTATTCATGATTTTCATGATATGACCAGCTATTTATGTTCGTCATACAGTCATGTTATGTCATAAAAAAATTTGGTATAAATCCCATTAACGATACGGCCGGGAGAGCACAAAGTCGTAGGCGGCTAGATAGATAGATAGATAGATAGATAGATAGATAGATAGATAGATAGATAGATAGATAGATAGATAGATAGATAGATAGATAGATAGATAGATAGATACGCTCAAACTCGCCGAAATTCGCTAAGAAATGCTTCGCACTTAAAAGAAAAAGTTGGTTGTGTTTCGGCTCCGACGCTAATAGGACGTGTCGAGTCATTTTCTTATGTGTGCTCCACACCCCATTGTATGACGTTATTGTGGGAAATGTGCCAGAATCCCGTGATGCCAATTATCGAGAAAGCAGGTGGAGCGAAAGACTGTCGGAAGGGAAGACGAAGCTTAACAGCGTAAAGGAGGGTTCAGGTACGAACAAAGGAGACCGCGGCAAGAAATCAATGCTCAGCGTAGTCAAGAACCTAAGTACTACATTGGACTCATTGGAAGCAACCGCTATGGAGATGAACCAACGAGACCTCAAGGTTGCGCAAGCTGAAGACAAGAGTGTGGATCTCTGTAGGAACGAAGTTGAACAGGTGTTTTTTGGGAGAGGATCGACACAGCATTCGTTTGTTCTGCAAAAGGGAGTTTTATATCACCATTACCGGTTATCCTCCGGCAAGATGGTACAGCAGGTTGTTGTTCCTCGCAAGCTGCGGAGCCAAGTAGTGCAGCTAGCTCACGAAAGTCTGATGGCGGGACATCAAGGCATCAAGGGGATAATTTACTGTGTGCTGGCATCATTCTATTGACCAGGAGTTCAGGAACAAGAAAAGAGATACGTGCGATCCTGTGACACTTGCCAAAGAACATATCCAAAAAGTCAAGTGGGCAAGGCGCCACTGGGCTCAATGCCACTGATTGACACCCCCTTCGAGCGAGTGGCAATCGATATTGCCACGCGCGTTTGTTTTACTGTATTCGGTTTCCGCCCACAAAGACTATCAGCACTACTCGGCGCAGACCGCGCCTTATTGTTCCAGAAGCTTCTCGGTTGTAGTAGATCGTTTTGTTAAGATTGCACGCAAGACGGTAACACTCAAGATTATTCCTGAGCTTGCGCAATGAGTAGTGATAAGGTTACAATGTTCGACGCGTGACTTATAAAAGCCGGTGCGTTCCAACGAAGTTCAGTTGATCGACGGCCGACGCTCCGTTCGCCGCTATCAGTGCCAGTGCTTATTGCTGTAATCTGACTTTCCGTTTACCGGCCACAAGTTCGGCCTAATAAACAGTTTCATCTTGAACATACCGACTGCTGCTGGGGTCAACGTCACGACCACGTGACATCCGGTGGAGGTGCTGCTTCTTTCATGTATCGGACGCCGCCGTCAAGCCGTGAACCGAGCCCACGTCGCGAAGATGACACCGACACCATCAGTGACGGTCGAGCCAGCCGCAGGCTGCAAGGACTACCCCCGCAGCACGGACTACTGCCGGACAAGCCGAAAGCTACGGCGGCGAAGACGAAAGGCACGATGACCACCGCTGTGTCCCCTGCAACCATCGTGATGCAGCCACCCAGAGAGCCACCGACCTTCCACGCATCGCCTAGCGAAGACCCCGAAACATGGCTAGAGACTTACGAACGAGTCGCGACCTTTAACAACTGGGACTCCGAGGAAAAACTCCGCAGAGCCTACTTCTACTAGAAGACGCCGCGAGGACGTGGTTCGAAAACCGCGAAACCACGCTACAAACCTGGGATCTCTTTCGGACGACGTTCCTAAGTACCTTCACGAGCGTCGTTCGCAAGGAACGTGCCGCAACTATCCTGCAAACACGTGCGCAGCTCCCCAATGAAAACATTGCGATCTATACGGAGGAGATGACCCGCTTGTTTCGCCACGCCGACCTCAACATGATCGAAGAGAAGAAATTGAGCTTCCTTGTGAGGGGTGTCAAGCAAGAACTCTTTGCCGGATTGATCAGAAACCCGCCGAAGACGGTCGCAGAATTCGCGTCCGAAGCCTCGACAATCGAGAGGACGCTCGAGATGCGCACACGCCAATACAACCGATGCTTTTGGGTTTCAAGCTACGCCGACGTCCAAGCACTAGGAACCGTCGGCCTACGTGAGACGATCCGAGCGATCGTGCAAGAGGAGCTGCGAAAAATTCTACCTGCAGCGCAGCCTCAAGTGGATTCCATCGCTGACGCCGTACGCCAAGAGATCCAGCAATCACTGGCCGTTCCGCAGCCACCAGAGCCGCAGCTGCAAGCCATGAGCTATGCTGCTGCAGACCGCCATCACGCTCTTCCTCCACGTCCACGCCAAGACGCCGCATCGCCGCAGTGCCGTCACCGGACATCGCCGCCACCGCCACCGATGCCATACCGCCCGCCGACGCTATACCGCCCTCCTGCCGGCCACCGCAACGCTCCGAGGAAGACTGATGTTTGGCGCGCCCCTGACCACTGTCCCCTCTGCTACCACTGCGACGAGGCCGGCCACACCTACCGCCGTTGCGAGTACCGACAGATGGGCCTACGCGGTTTCGCCGTCAACGCGCCCCGTCCACAGCGGGGTGAACGACCGCAAGACGTCGCCGACTACCTCGCAGGAGCTCAGTGGACGCCCCGACGACCTTCCCGTTCACCGTCGCCCGGCCGCTACATGCCATCGCACCGCCGGCAGTACACTGGCCCAAACCGGGGCCGGTCGCCTAGCCCGTATCCGGGAAACTAAGGGCAGCAACCTATGGAGGTGCGCTTGCTGTTCGACGAAATGCCGAAGATCCTCCGCGGCCGCCGCCGACGACAACGCGAGGAAACCAGAACACGACGCGAAGCAGACGAAGCCCTGCCGGCGAAACGTCGCGGACCGAAGAAAACGTGACGACGCAGCATGGAAGCACCGCAGCATTTCGACGCAGCCGTGATCCGACGCCAAGACCCAACCGCAACGCACGACGACGAACCAGCGACCTCGACGTAATATTCGACGGCCAGAACGTCACCGCCCTCGTCGACACTGGAGCCGACTATTCCGTCGTCAGTGGCCCTTTTGCGGTGAAGTTGAAGAAAGTGAAGACTGCTTGGCAAGGCCCTGAAATCCGGACCACTGGCGGTCATCTAATAACGCCGGCCGGTGTTTGCACGGCGAGAGTCATCATCAATAACAGGACCTATCCTGCGAGCTTTGTAATAGCTTTGTAATCATGAGAGCTTTGTAATCCTACAAAACTGCTCCAGGGATGTAATACTTGGAATGGACTTCCTAAGTGACCACGGCGCCGTCATCGACCTAAGATCTGAGTCGATAACACTAACCTCAGAAAAAGCGCTGCCTACCCAGAAGATGCCAGGGAGCCATGCATTGAACGTGATACAAGAGCACGTCACCGTTCCGCCTCTCTCCAGCGTCATCATTTCCGTCGGCACCGAAAAACCCGCAGACTTCGAAGGCGTCATCGAGGGTTATCAGCACCTGCTTGTAAACCGTCAGATTTGCGTCGCACGAGGCATCGCCGTGAAGGGAAAGAAACAGTGATGCTTGCGAACTTCAGCAACGAATACAAGCACGTGAGCAAAGGCACGACGATCGCCTACATCGAAGACATTGTGGAAACCAGCGACGCCCTCGCCCTCGCCGAGTTTACCGAACACGCTAAGACGAACCAAGCTCATCAACTAACTTTCGACATCAATCCGAGCCTTCCGACGCATAAACAAGAACAGCTCAAAATCCTGCTCCTGCAATACAAGGATTGCTTTTCGTCGTCGTCCAGAGTTCGACAGACCCCAGTCGCACAACACCGCATCATAACAGAGGAAAGTTCCAGGCCACTACGTCAGAGCCCGTACAAAGTTTCAACGCGGGAACGCGAGGCAATAAAGAAACAAGTCCACGAAATGCTACGCGACGACGTCATCCAGCCTTCAAAGAGTCCGTGGGCATCACCCGTGGTGTTAGTGAAGAAAAAGGACGGAACCCTACGCTTCTGCGTCGATTATCGCCGCCTGAACAAAATAACGAAGAAGGACGTGTACCCTCTCCCACGGATAGACGACACCCTCGATCGACGCGACAATGCGAGGTACTTTTCGTCGATGGACCTCAAAACCGGCTATTGGCAAATTGAAGTAGACGAGAGATACCGAGAAAAGACTGCCTTTATAACACCAGACGGCCTGTTCGAGTTTAAGGTCATGCCTTTAGGTCTTTGCTCGGCCCCCGCGACCTTCCAATGCGTTATGGATACTGTACTGGCCGGCTTGAAGTGGCAGACTTGCCGTGTGTACTTGGACGACATCGTTGTGTTTTCCTCGAACTTCGACGAACACCTGCGGCGCCTTGAAGCTGTACTTCAAGCAATCAAGACCTCCGGACTCCCCCTCAAGCCAGAGAAGTGCCGCATCGCGTACGAAGATCTTTTGTTCTTGGGCCACGTGATAAGCAAATCCGGAGTACGCCCCGACCCACAAAAGACAACCGCCATCGCTTCTTTCCCGCCACCCACCGACAAGAAGGCCGTGCGTCGATTTCTCGGCTTGTGTGCCTATTACAGGCGGTTAGTTAAAAACTTCGCCCGCATCGCCGAGCCTCTCCCTAACCTCACCAGGACCGACGTCGAGTTCAAGTGGGAAACGCCGCAGGAGGAAGCATTTCAAGAACTAAAACGACGCCTGCAAACACCTCCGTTATTTGCGCATTTCGACGAACACGCTGAAACAGAAGTGCACACCGATGCGAGCAGCGTAGGACTCGGCGCCGTCCTTGTGCAGAGGACAGACGGATTGGAAAGAGTTATCAGTTATGCTAGCCGGTCGCTATCAAAGGCAGAGGCCAACTACTCCACAACAGAAAAGGAGTGCCTTGCCATCATCTGGGCTACATCAAAGTTTCGCCCCTACCTTTACGGCAGGCCCTTCAAAGTAGTGAGCGACCACCACGCCTTGTGTTGGCTAGCTAGCTTGCAAGACCCTTCTGGTCGCCTCGCATGGTCGAGCCTGAGGCTTCAAGAATTCGACATTACCGTCGTTTACAAGTCCGGAAGAAAACACTCTGACGCCGACTGCCTGTCTCGTGCCCCCCGTCGACCCACGACCGCTGGACGACCAGGATGATGACGCCTTCCTGGGAACCATAAGTGCCGACGAGCGACAGCGACCGGACCCGGAACTCAGGAGCCTTATCGAATACCTCGAGGGCAAGTGTGCCACTGTTCCGAAGGTATTTAAGAGAGAACTGGCGTCGTTCTTGCGAAACGGAGTCCTCCTATAGAAGAACTTCGCGCCCCTTCGAGCCAAACACCTTCTCGTGGTTCCATCAGCAATGAGACCAGAAGTCCTCCAGGCCCTACACGACGACCCGACGGCTGGACATCTCGGTGTTTCCCGCACGATCGCAAGAGTACAGGAAAAGTACTACTCGCCGCGCCTTGCCGCCGACGTCGCCCGTTACGTAAGGACGGGCCGCGACTGTCAGCGACGGAAGACACCGCCAACAAGACCAGCAGGCTTCCTTCAGCCGATCGAGCCTCCTCGGCGACCGTTCCAGCAGATCGGGATGGACCTCCTGGGGCCGTTCCCAACGTCGACTTGCGGAAACAAATTGACCGTCGTAGCCACCGACTACCTCACTCGCTACGCTGAAACAAAAGCCCTGCCCAAAGGCAGTGCCGCCGAGGTAGCCAAGTTCTTCGTTGAGAACATCGTCCTTCGACACGGCGCCCCAGAGGTTCTCATCACCGACAGAGGCATGGCGTTTACGGTTGACCTAACCCAGGCGATCTTGGGATACAGCCACACAAGTCACCGCCGGACCACCGCGTGCCACCCACAGACCAACGGCCTGACCGAGCGTCTAAATAAGACCATAGCCGACATGCCGGCCATGTACGTCGACGTCGAACACAAGACGTGGGACGCCATCCTTCCGTACGTGACCTTCGCATACAACACGGCCGTGCAAGAAACGACGCAGATGACGCTATACAAGTTGGTCTACGGACGGAGCCCGGTAATGACGGTCGACGCCATGTTCCCAAACGTGACCGACGAGGAAAACATCGACGTGACCGCCTACCTACAGCGCGCCGAAGAAGCACGACAGCTCGCCCGCCTGCGGATCAAGAATCAGCAGACGACTGAGAGCCGCCGCTACAATCTTCGACGACGCTTTGTGGAATACCAGCCCGGCGACCGCGTTTGGGTGTGGACGCCCATACGACGACGTGGACTTAGTGAAAAGCTTCTGTGACGATACTTCGGAGCGTATAGGGTGCTTCGACGTCTCGGCACACTCGACTACGAGGTTGTCCCAGACGGCATTTCGAACTCTCAACGGCGCCGTGCGCGACCTGAAGTCGTTCATGTCGTGCGCGTCAAGCCCTTTTACGCGCGGCAGTGAACCTGAGGACTGTACTTTTTTTTTCATTGGACTTTCTTGCTTGTGCATATTGTTTATTCAACTTTCTTGATTTATTGTCGTTATTTTTTGTTGCATGCATTTTTCTCACGTGTTCTGTTCTAAGCATAGCGACGATGCCTTTTCAGAGGGGGGGCATTGCCACGCGCGTTTGTTTTACTGTATTCGGTTTCCGCCCACAATGACTATCAGCACTACTCGGCGCAGACCGCGCCTTATTGTTCCAGAAGCTTCTCGGTTGTAGTAGATCGTTTTGTTAAGATTGCACGCAAGACGGTAACACTCAAGATTATTCCAGAGCTTGCGCGATGACTAGTGATAAGGTTAGAATGTTCGACGCGTGATTTATAAAAGCCGGCGCGTTCCAACGAAGTTCAGTTGATCGACGGCCGACGCTCCGTTCGCCGCTATCAGTGCCAGTGCTTATTGCTGTAATCTGACTTTCCGTTTACCGGCCACAAGTTCGGCCTAATAAACAGTTTCATCTTGAACATACCGACTGCTGCTGGGATCAACGTCACGACCACGTGACAATATTATCGGGCCTCTAAAAGCTGTGTGTAGAAACGGCAACCGTTACATACTCACCATGGGGGGACTCCGCCACACGTTACCCGGACGCAGTGGCCCTGCTAGCAATCGATTCGGCGACAGTAACAGAGGGCCCGGTGGAGATGTTTTCACGCGTTGGATTCCCGCGTGAAATTCTATGTGATCAAGCATCATGTTTTACGTCCGACTTAATGAGAGAAGTGAACGACTTATTGGCTATTAAGCACCTCAGCTCTACACCTTACCATCCTATGGGTAACGGGCTGGTGGAACGATTTAACGGTACGTTAAAACAGATGTTGCGCAAGCTCTGCCAGGAGGAACCAAAATGCTGGGATCGCTTGCTTGCCCCATTTCTATTTGCCTACGGTGAAGTGCCTCAGACCAGCATGGGATTCTCTCCTCTTGAACTTATTTACGGGCGTTACGTCAGAGGACCCCTCAGTTTGTTAAAGGAATTATGGACTGCAGAGCACATCGGTGATGAGGTGAGGACAACCTACGGATATGTATTGGATCTCCGAGATGGCCTTGAAAAAACATTGCGATTGGCTCATGAGAACTTGACACAAGCAAGAAAATCTCAGAAGCAGTACTATGATCGCAGAAGCACGAGACTTCAGCTTGAAGTAGGAGACCGGGCCCTTATCCTACTCCCTACGACGAAAAACCAGTTACTCATGCAATGGAAAGGACCTTTTAAGGTCACAGGAAAGAAGGGCAACCACGACTACTGGTTGGACTTTGGACGTGACCTCAAGTTATTTCACATCAACATGTTAAAGCGTTACGAGGATCGCCAACCAGGGCAGTTTTCACAGACAGCTTCATTCGTAGTGATGGAAGAAGAGACGGATTCCCCTATACCAGTTTGCACCGTTGACCAAAGGGCTGGTGTCGAGACAATTCCAATAGGTGAGGGGCTGGTCGAAGACGAAGCTACAGAGCTCCGTAGGATTTTGACTAATCATCAAGATGTCTTTTCCGAAATTCCAGGAAAGACTAATCTGTTGGAATGCTCGCTTCGATTGACAACATCGGATCCGATTTGCACTCCACAGTACCCACTTCCACTGGCGATGAAAGAAGTGGTTGAAAAGGAAGTTCGATATATGCTCAAGCTCGGAGTGATTGAGCGATCTAACTCACCCTACAATTCCCCCCTTGGTGCTAATTAAGAAGCCAGACAAAACTTACCGGACACCCATCTTTTAAGAACCTTCGTTGATGCGACTTCCGTCGCATCAACGAGGTGTTGATATCAGATGCTGAACCCCTACAACGGACAGATTGATGTTTGCAGAGGTCGGGAAAACGAGATATTTCTCGAAATTTGATCTTATCAAGGGATATTGGCAAGTTCCACTGGAACAGGAGTCGAGATTGATAACCGCCTTTTCAACACAGACAGGACATTTCCACTTTATCTACATGCCATTTGTAATCAAAACTGCTTCTGTGGTGTTCACAAGTTTGATGAGAACCCTTCTTCAAGGCCTCGCAAACGTAGTGCATTACATTGACGACGTTCTCATTGCTACTATGACATGGCAAGAGAATGTAGAAACTTTGCAGAAATTCCTGCATAGAGTGAGAGAAGCTGAACGCACTATCAAACCCCATAAGTGTGAAATCGCAATGACATCCGTTGTATTCTTAGGTCACCGTTTAGGAGGAAGGACCATCCGAGCCGTGGAGAGTACTGTTGAGAAGATTGCCAATGCACAACGACGACAATGCAAGAAACAGCTTCCATCATTTCTTGGACTGTCAGGGTATTACCGCGATATGATTCTCCGTTATGCGGAGAAAGCTCAGCCTCTAACCGAGCTCACTAGAAAAAAAAAGCAGAGTAACAAGATTTGTTGGAGTCTTGAAAGAGAGGCGGCATTTGAAGCACTAAAGCAAGCCCTTGCTTCTGGACCAATCGTAAAGGCTGCTGATCCAGAGCGCATGTTTGTACTTCGGTCGGACGCTTCTGACACCCGCATCGGTGCGATATTAATGCAGGAACATGGCGGGTTGTTATACCCTGTATCCTATGCCAGCCGCCAGTCGCTACTTCGGGAAAAGAATTACTCTACCATAAAGCGTGAGTTTGGCATTAGTCTGGGCGGTACAAAGGTTTCACATTTTTTTTTGTACGGGAAGCAGTTTATTGTACAAACAGATCGTCAAGCCTTACAGTACTTAGCCAGAGTCAAACATTTGAACAGAAGGGTCCTGAGGTGGAGCTTGGCCTTGCAAGAATACCCGTTTAGCATTCAGCATATAAAAGGGTCGGAGAATACTGGCGCGGACTTCATGAGTAGATTGTGAGTCAAGAGGTCAGGTTTGAATGGACTAATGTGTTGGGTTTTTGATGCTCGAAGGGTGTCGATGTACGGGCAGGCGTTCTTGTACATTTAGTGTTTGTTGGATATTCACACTTGAACTATACAGTGGACACGTGCAGTGTAGTGAATCACAGACCGCGCACGTGTCAGCAGTTGTTTTATACAAAACAAAACTCAATGAAGGGGGGGGGGGGGGGTGCTTTTGTAATGAGTGACGTGCGCGAATATTTGAAGTACGCGCCATTACAAGAGCTGGATGACAACGACGATGAAAGTGGCACGAGCGACGCGCTGGAAAAACAAAACAACAAAGAAGAGAAAAAAGCCAACAGGAAAAGGCCACGGGGGGGCACGAGAGAGGAGAGGGCGAAGCGTGGTGGCGAAGAGACGAGGAAGAAGCACTCGGCCCTCGGGTTCCGGACCCGAGCCTGGTGAACCGCTGAGCCCGGGGCGACCTGCAACGTACGAGCAGGTCATGGGCGCGCATCTCTGAAGTGCTGCTGCTTCGAGGCGTCCCGTGTCCGTGGAAGCGCTGAGCTGTCGGGCTTTGGGTACGAGCTCTGGCGTTCGGGCCCGGCCAGGACGCGACTGCGGCTACAACAGCGGTGTCTACTAGTCAAGTAGCTGCCAGTTCCACCGCTCAACGGGCTCCCGGCTAAGGCGTACCAACGGACCTTGGTGAGACAGGCGTCGTGTCCAAGCTGGGGACGGTTAGGACTTCGGTAGCGCGAGTGAATAGTACAGGGTCGGTTTTTCCATTCTGTCATTGTTATGTTTAGTCGTTTTATTGTGTGTGCATAAAATGTGGTGTGCAAACAGCCTCGTCTGTTCTTGGGTGTCTGTGGCGACGTCTCGGACACCCATCTTTTTAGAACCTGCACGTTGTTCAAAGCACCCTAACAACGTAACACTTTGCAAACGAACAATATCAAACATCGTATACAACAAACGAATTCACGAACCCGAAGCGCCGACAGGTGGCTCCTCGTTCTCGCACGAACTATTTCCTACAGTCCCTTATATACACAACAGTCCCTACTTAATAGATATGTAGATAATGACCATAATTTTCTTCTGTTTAGAAAAAGAAAAATGCGTGAATATTTTTCATTCTTGCCTAATGTCTTTTTTATAGCATGCTGTATAAACGCCACCAGAATGAAATCATTACTTTTTGTATCGCGTACTTTGTCTTTATCACTTTTACTTTATTTTTGTTCAGTGTATTTATGAGTGCACTTACATAGTTATTTGGTTTGTTCTGTGTGTATTTGCACTGCTGTTCTATTTGTACGATATTATTTTATTTTTGTCTGTTCGTTTTTCCTGCTCTTACTGTACTTTATTTGTTAAGAGCTTGGATTTCGAAGCTGCTGCCATGTACAAGACTCTCAAGTGGTTTCATAACCGCTTTTCACTTGGGGGACCCCGAGCTTGTTGGAAAATAAAGATTTGATTTCATTTGATATTAAAGCGTTCCGTGCTGCATTGAAGCTACGTACGTCTTTTCGGAATTGCCATGTCCTCTCCGGAAAGTTTTTTGTCGCGCCGATGTAACTGACGTGGCAATCAGTGCAAGGAACTTCGTAGACTAGTCAAAGGAATCTTTCTTATGACAGCCTGTCTTATCGCCGCGGCAGGAGTCCCCCTGTTGTTGATGCGGGTTTGTTGATACCACGCGGATACCCTCCACGTATCTGAAGATACGGGAAACTCAGTCATATTGTAAAGTTCTCCATACATAGTTGTCATATTTTGCTCGGTATATGCTGCATAAAATAGGCGCCATCCAGGAGCCGATGTACACTCCGTTTTTCTGCCAAAACAACTGGCCTTTGAAATCTACTTTAAAAACCTAATGGAATTCTTATCTGGCATTTCATGCGTCAAAATGAGAGGTGCTAGGTTTTGTCTAAAGATGCCAAGCACGTTTTTCAGCTGTCTGATGAAAATTCGCATTCGCGTTGTCAATGATGATTAAAAAATCGTCTACAAATCTAAAAACTCGGGTTACATTCGTTTCCTCGAGACACGTGATGATCTTGCGGTCTTTACACTGTGTCTCTGTCGTCCTTTCCAGTTTTGTGCGCTGTTATACCTGAGAATTGTTGCTCTGAAACCGAAAATTTAGAGGCAACCTAATCCTCGACTTACGTGTCTGGTAGTGCTACTGCTGTGTCAGCGTTCGTGTGTTCTGGTGTATTGCTTTCTGTTTCGTGTCGCGCTGCCGAAGCAGATCTTCGAGGCCACCTAGAAAATGCGCGTCGTTGAGATCTGTTCCGCCGGGTACAACTCCTGGTGTATTTCTTGGAGTAACCTTCACGCCACCGGAGCGGATCTCAGAGGTTGTGCATTAGACGTGCGTGATTGGGATCTACTCCTTCAGTTGCAGCAGCAACGATCCCAGCTGCGCACAAGACAAGTGTGGCCTCTTTCAGCTAATCTTCATTAATTATCCTTATTGGGGAGTTTTCGAATATGATTGGGGCCTCGAAGAAATAGCGTCGAGGTCACTGCGCATGCGCGAGACCTAAACAGCGTATGGGTTTTGCGTTGGGGTCTGCCATTTCTCGGATTTTGCTGGAGCCCCAAAGCCTGCCCCAAAAGCTTTGCGTCAAACAAACATGACGCCACCTACCGGAGCGACGGCTTCTGGCCAAGACTGGTGTGACCCAGAATAGGGGGAGGGTCCGAAGTGCCGTAGACCCTATTCGAAAACATAGCTCCTGCTTGACCCAAATCCAACACACGCAAAGGGCTTTGGGGCCCAAAACTTTCGCGGCTATTCGAAAACTCCCTTATGTTTGTTTGCTTTTACGAGCGTATCTCAAGTAAACTTAGGCGCCGATATCGCATGTATATCTCTTAAGCTCAACCAGAAGCGCCGATTTCGTACCAGCTTTATTTTTTGCGAGGCTTTCCCTGAGTATTCGCAAAACCGGAAGCTCGACCGAGAGTGCTTGCACGAGAAGGGCCACTCGAGGCTCGTAGATCCCGCTCGGACTTGACTATGCCAACGCGCGTGCAGGAAATACTGTCACATGTAAGCAATCGTTAAATCGAATATTCGCTCCTCATTTCTTAGCGAACTTCTGCGACTTTAAGCGTCGCAGAAGTTTGGATGGATGGATGGAGTTGCCTACGACATTACGCTGGCGTGGCCGTTTCGTTAATGGGGTGTATACCAAAATTACTGTGCATAAAACTAATGTAATGTGGAACAATCTCGGCAGAGAACAGCGCTTTGCGATAGCTGGCGAGACAATGGAAGTTGTAAAGGAATACGTCTACTTAGGACAGGTAGTAGCCTAACAGCGGAGCCGAACCATGAGAGTGAAAAAACCAATCCCTCAAGAGGAAGGTATATAACAGTTGCATCTTACCGGTACTTACCCATGGAGCAGAAACCTGGAGGCTTACAAAGAGGGTTCAACTTAAATTGAGGACGACGCAGCAAGCGATGGAAAGGAAAATGGTAGGTGTAACCTTAAGAGACAGGAAGAGAGTAGAGTAGGTCAGGGAACAAACAAGGGTTAAGGCTATCATAATTGTAATCAAGAAGAAGAAATGGACATGGGCCGGGCACGTAGCGCGTAGGCAGGATAACCGCTGGTCATTAAGGGTAACTGACTGGATTCCAAGAGAAGGCAAATGCGTGAGGGGGAGGCAGAAAATTAGGTGGACAGGTGAGATAAAGAAGTTTGCAGGGATAACGTGGCAGCAGAAAGCACAGGACTGGGTTGATTGGCGGAACATGGGAGAAGCCTTTGCCCTGCAGTGGGCGTAGTCAGGCTGATGATGGTGGTGATGATACCAAAATTGTTGACTGCACGAGCTTATCAAAATCGACCAAAGTGTAATAACAAAAAGCACAGCCGATGAACCCGTTGAAATGAAGCCCAAAAACAAATTTGTGGCGAACTTTTTTTGTGTTTTTGTTCGCGAACCGCGCCAACGCAGCGTCAGTTCCGTAAACGATGTTCTGGTTTACCATGACCGAAAAGCATGAATGAGTGGTGTTACAAAATGGGTACCCCGCAAGAAGCATATGCGATGTGGTTGACATGTGGGGCCAATTTTAAGTGCCGTAAAATGAACAGCAAGTTAAAAGGTTATGCCATAATTGTACCCATAAAGCTTAGCAATTCTACGCGAGATCAAAGCATTGACAGCGGCAACAGAGCGGTTTAACAATGCGCTTGAGCTTATTTCTTGTCTAGTGAATGATTTGCTTCTGCCGACCTGGAATAATTTTAGATGTGAAGCATCTTAGAGCAGGGTTCAATCCGGTGGTGTGCGGCGTGACCACCCTTACTGCGCATGCGCAAACCCTTCAAAAAAAATAAAAAAACCTCCTCTCCCCCTCTAGGCATCCCCTCCCGCGGCGTCCACACTCCCACTGCGCATGCGGGTCCCCTCCTCTCTCGCCTCGCGACGCCGACGCAGGCAGCGTCTGCTAGCTAGTTTCTTGGTTGAAAAAACCGACTGCTCGCGCTGCACAACCGTTCACTGACCACCCCGTATATATGGCAGTGGATCTTGACCTCCAAGGTGGTGCCGGTGGGAGATTTCTCCTGTGCGTTGTTGAACAATAAAAATTCGCAGCGTGCGCGTTAACTAAAAGCGGAGTGCGGATCTCTGTGTCCAGTCGGAGTCTTCTGTCTCTCATTGCCCATTAGCAGCGATTGGCATGTTCCAGTAGGAAACACCGCTCCATCACTGCGTGCTTTGTGCCTCCCCATGTTTCTCTCATGCGCAACGCTGCGATGAGCGCCAGCGTCAACGCCGCCGCCAGTGTAAGCGTTAGCGCCCGCTGCTTCGCATCTACGCATGGTTCCCTTTAGCGGGAGATGGTGTAATTTTTTCTTCTGTAAGGCCATGGGTACCTGTGAATGCTGTAGTGACAGGAAAACGCCGTAGAGACGGGGGTTCAATGTTCGAGAATTGAGACAGTTACACACACGTTGTGATTATCCTCTATGCAGAGACCCTCTGATATCCCTGATGAACATAGCCGGCGACTGCGTGGGAGTTGTGGTGGTGCAGAGCGTCATGCGCCGGGACTTGGCTACGGCACCGGGCGCCTACGTGGCCCCAACGGCTGCGCAAGCCGCCATAGCTGCCGACGAATATGACGTCTCGTGCGAGCCGTACTATCACCGCGACCCGTATATGACACCCCCTCAACAGGATGACCTGTCGACGCCTGCTTGCCAACCCACCGCACAGGAAAGCTTGCCCGTTCAACCACCGAGAGAGCAAGAAAACCTGTCTTCGCCTGCTCAATCACTAAAACAGCAGGACTCTCCTCAACTACCGCGCCAGGAAGCTGACCTGTCCAAGCAGTCAAACCCATCAATATCGCAGAGTGTGGGCTAATCTCACACAGGACACTAGCAACAGACAAGCGACCTTGGCCCAATCTATTAGTAGCACCAGACTGTCATCATCTTTACTCTTGCAGCTAAAGCTTAACTTTCTACGTCAGTTGCAGTGCTTCTTTTCAATAAAATAATCCGCTCGTGTTACGCGGATGTACGCTTTTTCGCTTCGGAACGTGCTTCTGACCGCCACTGACTACGAACTGCGAATACAACTCCATAAACAGCTGCCCACGGAATATATGTATATCAGACGCATAGCGCACTATATGCGTAAAAGAAGCGCCTGCTGTTTCACACTCCTGCCTGACATGGCCGAAGAAATTATCCAAACCCGGAAGTGTTTCGAATATCACTTGACAGTCGACTGCAGCCGCGCTAAACACTGCGGGGCCATCATTTCGTGCAGTCAGGCTTTACGTTTCAAAACAATCCGCTCTCACCGATCGGAATTCCGAAAAATCCGATACCCGCCTAAGAAAACCCTGCCCTAACTTAGCGAGGTTTGCGTAAACGCTATTTTGTCCTCTTTGAAGCCTTTGCTAAAGTTATTATTATTTTTTATTATTCATTATTTACAAATACTGCAGGCCCTGCTCGGGCCCAAGCAGGAGTGGGAACATAATTATACATAAACAATAACACAACAGTAATTAGAACTTTCGCTAACATATGTGGTAGACATGATTACAATCATCAACAAAAAAAATAAAAGAAAAGTGTTTCGCAATCCGGAACATACAGTAATATAACAGTGATAAAACATCCACATACAACAATTGAATACATAAGGTAAACGACATACTATGCATCAAATGAAAATCGAACTGAAGAATCAACTCCTTCATTACTACACAACATAATTTTACATGTCAAAGAAATGGTTGTTTAAAAGCTGAACGAATGATTCTATTGTATTAGCATTAACTACTTCGTCTGGTAATTTATTCCATAGTGAGATTGCATGTGGAAAAAGGGAATGTTCGTGTATGTTAATATTACTAAACGGCTGCTTAACTGTTTTGTTGTGGTTTGTACGACCCGGCCGCATGGGGGGGGAGGGGGAGGGTGGGGGGGGGGGGGGGCTCAGTTATGTAATTTTCACGCGCTATTTTGTAGTGGCTGTTATACAGCTGATATAAAAATTTGATGCGAGATACAGTTCTGCGATGTGCTAGTTTTTTCAACTTTGCCTTGTGGCGAAGAACGGACACGCTTGAAAAACGCAAATATGTAGTGTATATAAACCTTAAGCCTAAATTTTGCACTCTTTCTGTTTTCTTGATCAAGTATTTTTGATACAGGCTCCAGTTCAGATCCGCATATTCTAATTTTGGTCTGACGAGAGCTTTATATGCAGTCAATTTTACGGTCGATGACGTACGACGCAATTTACGTTTCAAAAAAGGCCAGCTTTTCTAGCGCGTTGCTGCAAACGTTTGCAATATGTGGTTACACCTAAATATTTCACTTGGTTGGTTTTTTTTAATATAAGGATTATTAGTAGTCTAAGGAAAGTCTAAGGGTTCTTTTTTGTTGCTAAATTTAATACTCGCCGTCTTCGAAGTATTAAGCTTCAAGCCCCATGTTTCACACCATTCGCTAGCTGAATACAACGTATCATTGAGTCGAACTTGTTCGGAGTGTTCAGTAACATTAATTAGCATAGAGAACACAATCGTCTGCAAACAGTCGGATCTTCACAGGCTATTGAACAGACAAATAAATATCAGTTATGTAAACTAAAAACATTACGGGGCCGAGTACCGAGCCTTGCAGCACCCCTGAGTGAACATCCAGCGTATCAGACACGTAATCATTAACAGCCACATATTGTTTTCTTGAGGACAAATAGGTTGCTATCCAAATGATGATATTGTGTTCAATGCCAATAGATTGCAGTTTAGTTACTAAATCAACATGCGGAACAACATCAAACACTTTGGAAAAATCCAAAACACTGCATGAATTTGACCCCTCATATTTAGTACTGTAGTGATGAAGGAGCAACGTATTCGCCAGTGGGACGCTCGCTTGGTGCGAAGCGCGAGCGCAGATCGCGAGCTGTGGGTGCCCAGCCTGACTGACTGTTTTTTTCGCTTTGCCGCCTCTCTGCCTGCTGTCCAACGTCACCGAATAAACCCCCCTTACAAAGTGGTGGAAGGTGCTGGGTTCTTAAATCTGGAACTTCGAAGCCGGAAGCTGCCCACCGCCTCGAAAATGCCTGATCCAACCACCGAGCAAGGCACCGCCCAACCAAGCACGGTCGTCCAATCTCCACTGGTCATCGTGCCTACCACCCTGCGTCAACGCGATCCGCCTTTCTTCAGCGGCACCGAGGACCAAGATGTGGAACATTGGCTGCAGCTGTTTGAGAAGGGGAGCGCCGCCAACAAGTGGGACGACCCCTCGAAATTGGAGTACGTCCCATTTTATCTCAAAGACGTCGCGAGCCTGTGGTTTCACAACCACAACTCCGAGTTCTCCACGTGGGCCGCTTTTAAGACCATCTTCGCAGCAGTGTTTGGGCGCCCGGCAGTACGCAAGCTCCGCGCAGAGCAGCGCCTACGCGGACGTGCGCAAAAGCAGGGCGAAACTTTCACCAGTTATATCGAAGACGTCATCGATCTATGCAAGCGCCTGAACCCTGAGATGAGCGAACAAGAGAAGATTAAGCACATCTTAAAAGGCATAGATGACGATGCCTTCCAAATGTTGCTGGCGAAGGACCCACGTACCGTATCCGACCTTGTGACCCTGTGCCAGAGTTTTGGAAGAACTTCGCAAGCAACGCGTCTCAGTTCCGAGGTCGACGACAGTAGACGACTCCCTCGCCGCCTTGACCATCGGCGGTGACAACACTCTGCAGGCACAGATAAAAGAATATGTGCCCGAGAAAGTGGCTCGACAGCTTTCGTGCTTGCCGACCACCGAAGCACCTGCGAACTGTCTAGCGCCAGCCATCAGACAGGCTATTCAAGAGCAGGTCTCCGAGGCGTTGCCGCCCGCCTATCCACCGACACCTGTCGCTGCGCCATTGACTTATGCGGCTGCCGCTGCAAGGCCTCCACGTCGTCTGCCAGTATCGCCTCCGCAACCTGCTCGGCCATCCACCACGCCACTTCCTGGTGCACAGCTGCACTACGGGAATCCCTGGCGTACTGCTGACAAGCGGCCGATCTGCTACGCTTGTGGAATTCCAGGTCACGTTGCACGCCTATGTCGTCGGCGCTTCGCGGAAAACCCGGAATCACCGAGGTATGCCGACTACTCGTTGCCGCCTCCATACCGCGCGCCTTACACGCCACCTGAAGTCTCCGACCGCGACCCTCCACCTGCTCCCGATACCCAAACCTTCGCTTCTCGTCGCTCCCATTCACCACGCCATCGTTCTATCTCCCCAATGCGTCGCCGACCCACCTCCATCGGCACGGAAAACTGACCGCCGCAGCTCCGGAGGCACGAGCTGCGTCGTCGTCGATCTGTCTAAGTCCTCGCCTGTCCCCCCGCCAATCTTATTGATGTAATCGTTGAAGGTGTACGAACACTTGCGCTCATAGATACTGGTGCCGCGATATCCGTGATTAGTCAAAGACTCTGCCGATCGATTCGTAAAGTCACGACGCTGTCTCCCGTCATATCTCTCAGCACTGCGAGCGCACAACAAATTGAGCCCGTTGCGGCATGTACGGCCAAAGTGGTCATTCGAAACGTATTGTACACTATCGAATTTGTCGTGTTGGCTTCATGCTCCCACGATGTCATCCTGGGATGGGATTTCTTATCCCGCCATCATGCCGTTGCCGTTGGATAGTTCCACCTCGTGCCGAGGTGGAACTATCTGCGTTTCGTGATGCGCCTTCTGTCGATGCGCCGGTGCCTGCTGTGACCAAGCTTGTCGTTGCGAGGGACATGGACCTTCCTGCTTCCGGCGTCGTATTTGTTCCTGCTTACTGCACCTCACTTTCTGACGCTCCCGTTCTGTTCACACCATCCGACCTCTTCGGTAGCCGCCGCCATACTTCGCTGCCATTCGCCGTTCTATCACTTCAGCAAGACACTACCGGAATATTTATTTCCAATCCCAACTCGTGCCCTCTCAGTTTACGCCGTAACGAGACCCTCGGCTACATTCAGCCTATCGATGAAGACCTTATCCTGCCTATTGATTTCTTCGAAACCCCGCAAAATCCGGAGCTGAATGCGCTGACTCCTCACCTTGCCTCGGACAGCGTGTCGTCAGATGCATTTCACCGTTCCATCGACAGCCATCTCGCTCCGGCTCAACGAGAGCAGCTTCTTACCCTTCTGCACGAGTTCAGAAGTTCGTTTGATTTGACGGATCCGCATGATCCATATATATGGTTTCCGCATTAAAATATCCGTATATGCGGCTTCCATTTATACGGAAATATGGTATTATGGATGCCGTGTGATACAGCTGGTCATGCGGATTTGTGGTCGTGCGGAAACCGCATGATACGGCTTACTTAAATACCGTTTCCGCATCAGAAGGCATTATGATTTTTTGCCGTCCATTTGGGGATATTAAAATCTATCTCCTGTAAGGCAAAACTGACTTGTACAAGGGTTAATTGATGTGTAATTTCGGTTTAGCGAGTCCATACAATGCAGACAAGGTCTTCCATTAAGTCAGAACTTGTCGAGGACAGCTTAATCAAGAGAACAAAGTAAACTGAAGAACATTTATTCTGCACCTGTGCGCGCAGAATAAGCATAAACGATGTGCACTGTCAGATGACAACAGCCTCGCATGCACCACGCAGAATAACCACAAACAATGGGCACTGTCAGGCAAGACACCCTGGCACGCACCACCACACATGCACTTGTTGACGTCTGCCACCACTGGTTATGCTCAATGTGTCGAGAATGTAGAAACAGTGGCAGTTCTCACACGCAGAGTAAGCATAAACAATGCGCATTTTCAGACGACACAACACCCTGGCACACACCAAGCAGAATAAGCATAATGCACACTGTCAGATGTCACGACACCCTGGCACGCACAACACACGCACTTGTTCACACCTGCCGCCATTGACAATGCCAGATGACGAAAATGTAGAAACAGCAGCAGATGTCACACGCCACTGCAAACGTAATGGCACTAATCTGCCACCCTTATCTACAATGAAGGCCTGACATTCACACTGGCAATAAAACTGAACATTTATTCTGCACACGTACATATGCAGAATAAGCATAAACAATGTGCACTCTATGCGAGACGACACGACACCACTGTCGTGGCACGCACCACCACACACGCACTTCTTCACGTCTGCCACCACTGACCATGCTCGATATTATGAGGATGTAGAAACAGCAGAATCTCTCACACAGGTCCTGCCGTTGCGAGGTAACGGCATCGACCCACCATCTTTAACTGCAATGAAGGCATGGCATTCTCACTGGCGGGTAAACCTTTGAAGCTGTAATGCCAAGCGGGAAACGTGGTGGAGCAAGCACAGTCCATGGTGACACAAAAATAGGTGGCTCTCCGATGTAACTCGAGTTGTGGCAAGTCGCGTGATGCACCTTCAGGTTCCCAAGGTGTTACGAGATCCTGAAAATTATAAACCTTTCCTGCAGGCACACGCACACACACCTGGTCACCATTTGGTTGCAATGTAGGCAACAGCTAGCCGATGGGCACTTATTCACTGCCGCACAACCACAGGACATCCAACGCCTAGCTGGTTGCGAAGAGCAGGGCAGCCGCTTCAGCACTGGCGTTCCAGGTAGCCGCATAAGCTTGTAGGAGAGGCACACGCAGGTCTCAGTGATGGCAATGAGGTGAGCACAGAAACTGCTTGCTGTCACTAGTCTTCGCCCAGACCAGTCCGAAATGCTTGGGTTACTTACATCCAAGGTATGCCTACAGGGGAAGCGGCCGGAAAGCAACCAGTGTATGGCACTCGATCTGTCCACGACGTGATCCCCAGAACAAAGTTCACCAGTTAAAGAGAACAGTATGTTTATATAAAACCACATGAAACCCGGTTGGTGGCACTGCTGGAAGCTGGTGATTGTAGAACGTGAAAAATCGCAAAGCAGCACACGATCCTGCTACCTGCGTGGCCACCACATCTTTAGAAGAGTTGCTTGTTGGGCAAGTTGGTACATACTGAGTAAAATACAAAAGCCACAAAAAAAGTCAAAATCGACGAAATCGGAAAAAGCGGAGCAGTAGAAACAGATACAGAGAGCAGAGACGTGGCACTAGCAACTGAAGTTTATTTCGGAAACAACCTTCCTCCCAAGTCCGTACAACGCATGCGCAGATAACAAACCAAACAAAACCAAAAAGGAACCAAAAAGATACACCCGGCAGCTAAACAGAGTAAATCACCTTTGTGCTAAAAACAAACATTCTTTCCTGGTGAGATAGACTGAGGCTGCGCTAACACATTTGTCAGGACCCAGTTTCCAGATATGAAATGCCTTAATAATCTCCCGTTCACGCTGCGTCTTAGCCTTACCTAAAATTGTGACCTTATCGAAAAGGGGCTTACACCCACATGACTTGCAGTGCAACGGCAAGTTACCACCAGTGCCCGAGGGTAGCAGATTTCCATGCTCCCTCAGCCGAACATTGATACATCTACCAGACTGTCCCACGTAAAACCTGTCACAACTTAACGGGATGCAATACACCGCACATGTGAGACACGCGCAGTATTTCTTCACATGTTTTATGTCACACACACTGCTTACTGTGCCGAGCTGCGCAACCCTCTTGCAAAGACCCGCGACTTTGCTGGGTGCAGAAAACATCAATGCGGGCCGCAACCTTCTTCAATCTGTGTGATATGCCATGGACGTACGGCATGACCACAAAGTTCTCCGGTTCTCGAACACCTCCATCATTTCTGTGTTCTCCAACACCAGCATCAGTTCTGTGTTTTACATTGAGGCGCTTAAACCCATGTTCAGCAACAGAGGCTATTACCGACTTCGGGTAGCCTGCAAACAAAAGCCTATTTTGCTGCTCAGTCACGCTGTCTTGCATTTTATGAATGCAACTCTTCGTAACAGCATTTGTCAAACAAAGATTGGTGATCCCTCTTTTCGCCAGCTTGGAGTGGGAGGAATCATAGGGCAAAATATTCTTTTTAGTCCTTGGACTATACTTCCAGCACACGTGAACATGAGAATGAAACGTGAGTGTGAGGTCTAAAAACCTAATGGAATTTTCCTGTGGAACTTCATGCGTGAAACGAAAATGTGAACAGCATGCTTGAAATACTGACACGATGTTACCAATGACATCTAAAACCCAATCACTTCCCCCAATACTAAGAAAAACTATAAAATCATCGACATATCTAAAAATACGGACTACCCGGTGATCATCGAGGCTTTGGCACAAGCGTCTGTCAAAATTGCCTAAAAAATACTGCAAAGCACCGGAACAACACAAGACCCTATGCATATACCATTTTTCTGTAAAAACAATTTGCCATCGAACGTGATAAAAGTTGCCGACAAATAAAAGTTTAAAAGTTCGATAAAGTTCTCAGTTGCAAGGCCACACGCCCCTTGAAAAGAAGTCTCGCCATGTGATTCAATGGCCTCGCGCAGAACTGAAAATAGTTCGTTATGGGGTGCAGAATAATACAGCTCTTCAATGTCGACAGAAAAAGCTGTGTTCGCCACCAGCTCTTCCGCCCTCAGAGCCTCAACCAGCACACTCGAGCTGTCAATGCCACACGGATCATCGGGAACAAGAGCTTTAAGGGAGCCTTGCAGAAACCTACCGACAAGTTTCTGCCAAGAACCTTCCTCAGTAACAATGGTTCTCATAGGGCGCTCCGGCTTATGCCTCTTAGCATTGCCATTTTTTGGGCGTGTTGGTAAACGATATTTGAAAACATCTTTCGCGCTAGCAAACAAGGACGTAGGGAGACGACAACACAATGCGCTAACTTCAACAAGTTTATTTCCAGAAAGCACCACCTATTTAACTATGCACATCAACGCCACCACTCCACTCAGCAGCCAACCAGAAAGGCCCTCTCCCGATCTAAGAGCTCAATTGACGGTGCACTTACACACGTGTCACTATTTCGAGAGATAGCTTGGGCTTCAATAATCTCCCTCACGTTTTTATCTCTGTGCTTCGCCAGTACCGTGCAAGACCCATACATTGGTGCGCAACCGCACTCCAAACAATGCACAGACAAATGACCGTAATTATTTTTGTTTCTAACGTTTAATTTGTGTTCGCGTAGACGATCTTAATGCATCTTCCCGTCTGACCTATGTACTTATTTCCACAGGTCAGCGGGAGCTCATAAACAACCTCTTGTACACATTCCACAAGAGGGTCGCGATGGTTCTTGGTGCATCCGACAGCAGGCTGGCGGTGCGGGTCCGTTAAGCGACATAACCTGCCAAGTTTTTCCGGTGCTGTGAACACTACTCTAACGTCCACCCGACTAGCCATTTTCTTGAGATTATGAGAGGTAGTGTGCAGATAAGGTACTACAGCCACTTTGCTCCTACTTCTCGCCTGCTGGATGGCCGGGTCCTGAGGACTTTTGTCTAAGCGGCATCTCTTGAGCAGACCCTCGACAACAGACACCTGTACCGACTCTGGATAGCCTGCCACCATAAGATCCATAAAAGTCTTATGAATGAGTCGCAAAGGTTATCGGCAGCAGGCTATCCAGAGTCGGTACAGGTGTCTGTTGTCGAGGGTCTGCTCAAGAGATGCCGCTTAGACAAAAGTCCTCATACTTGAAAATAACAGCGCACCTTCAAAACGAGCACACTTAAGGGAGAGGAACGACACACACAACAGCGCTTGTATTGTGTGTCGTTCCTCTCCCTTTAGTGTGCTCGTTTTGAATGTGCGCTGTTATTTTCAAGTATGAACCGTTACCAACTCGCCCAAGTTGCCATTTTACAAAAGTCCTCGGGACCCGGCCATCCAGCAGGCGAGAAGTAGGAGCAAAGTGGCTGTAGTACCTTATCTGCACACTACCTCTCATAATCTCAAGAAAATGGCTAGTCGGGTGGACGTTAGAGTAGTGTTCACAGCACCGGAAAAACTTGGCAGGTTATGTCGCTTAACGGGCCCGCACCGCCAGCCTGCTGTCAGATGCACCAAGAACCATCGCGACCCTCTTGTGGAATGTGTACAAGAGGTGGTTTATGAGCTAGCGCTGACCTGTGGAAATAAGTACATAGGTCAGACGGGAAGATGCATTAACGATCGTCTACGCGAACACAAATTAAACGTTAGAAACAAAAATAATTACGGTCATTTGTCTGTGCATTGTTTGGAGTGCGGTTGCACACCAATGTATGGGTCTTGTACGGTACTGGCGAAGCACAGAGATAAAAACGTGAGGGAGATTATTGAAGCCCAATCTCTCGAAATAGTGACACGTGTGTAAGTGCACCGTCAATTGAGCTCTTAGATCGGAAGAGGGCCTTCTGGTTGGCTGCTGAGTGGAGTGGTGGCGTTGATGTGCATGGTTAAATAGGTGGTGCTTTCTGGAAATAAACTTGTTGAAGTTAGCGCATTGTGTTGTCGTCTCCCTACGTCCTTGTTTTCTAGCGCAAAAGATGTTTTCAAATTATGCGTCTTAAGCGTGAAAAACACGGAGAGCACATCACCTTTGCTCTTTTTCGCCGACTTCGCTAGGGCCTCGAGGTGAAGCTGTTCCATGAGTTTTAGAGCATCCTTCTTGACTTTTGCGGTTTTAGGGCAACCCCCGTGAAGTTCTTGTCCAGTGCTTCTCTTGCTTTTTGGTGGAAGGTGTCAAAAGGAGGAACTACAAATCCACCTTCTTTGTCAGCTTGGATTAGGCGAAGGTCATTTTCCTCAAAATACCGCACCACTGGTCGCAGGAGCTTATTCGAAGAACCACTTCACGCTGCTGACCTCCGAAGTTGGTCAATACCTTCCGACAAGCACCTTTCTTTTTCCTCGAAGGGTGCTTTGTGTGACAACTCCCGCACGGTGGCCAGAAGTTGAGGAGGGGTCACGCATGGGGCCAAAGCAAACTTGGGGCCTTTCTCTAACAGGTCGTGAACGTCAGAGGGAACCGACGCACCGCCGATGTAGACCACGCCTCCCGTTTTTTGTTTTTCTTTCGCACGCTTCGGAACTAACCTAACAACGTTCCGCCAATGCGCTTCAATCAGCACGCCGGCTCGGTGACTATGTTGACGAGAAGAGGCGGACCCGAGGACCTTGCTTTGCCCGGTGAAGCACGTCCCTCTGAGCCATTACTGCCAGTGTCTCACTTGTCTCCATGTTTCCGATATCAAAATCTTCGAAATTCTCTTCCAATGGCCCTCCGAAGGTGGGAGGGAACCAGTACGTACCAACTTGCCCAACAAGCAACTCTTCTAAACGTGTTTTCTAGTACCTTGGGCTCTTTCCTGAATCAGTTTTCTTCCGCGGTCCGTTTGAATGTGTGCGTTGATGACATCGTTTTCCACACCCTCAAGGCCCGCTACCTTTCCAAGTGCGTCAAGAATGGTGTTCCCCCAGGTGACGTCGTTGCCTTTTTTGGTTCCCTCCCACCTTCGGAGGGCCATTGGAAGAGAATTTCGAAGATTTTGATATCGGAAACATGGAGACAAGTGAGACACTGGCAGTGCTGGCTCAGAGGGACGTGCTTCACCGGGCAAAGGAAGGTCCTCGGGTCCGCCTCTTTTCGTCAACATAGTCACCGAGCCGGTGTGCTATTGAAGCGCATTGGCGGAACGTTGTTAGGTTAGTTCCGAAGCGTGCGAAAGAAAAACAAAAAACGGGAGGCGTGGTCTACATCGACGGTGCGTCGGTTCCCTCTGACGTTCACGACCTGTTAGAGAAAGGCCCCAAGTTTGCTTTGGCCCCATGCGTGACCCCTCCTCAGCTTCTGGCCACCGTGCGGGAGTTGTCACACAAAGCACCCTTCGAGGAAAAAGAAGGGTGCTTGTCGGAAGGTATTGACCAACTTCGGAGGTCAGCAGCGTCAAGTGGTTCTTCGGATAAGCTCCTGCGACCAGTGGTGCGGTATTTTGAGGAAAATGACCTTCGCCTAATTCAAGCTTACAAAGAAGGTGGATTTGTAGTTCTTCCTTTTGACACCTTCCACCAAAAAGCAAGAGAAGCACTGGACAAGAACTTCACGGGGGTTGCCCTAAAACCGTCAAAAGTCAAGAAGGATGCTCTAAAACTCATGGAACAGCTTCACCTCGAGGCCCTAGCGAAGTCGGCGAAAAGGAGCAAAGGTGATGTGCTCTCCGTGTTTTTCACGCTTAAGACGCATAAGCCGGAGCGCCCTATGAGAACCATTGTTACTGAGGAAGGTTCTTGGCAGAAACTTGTCGGTAGGTTTCTGCAAGGCTCCCTTAAAGCTCTTGTTCCCGATGATCCGTGTGGCATTGACAGCTCGAGTGTGCTGGTTGAGGTTCTGAGGGCGGAAGAGCTGGTGGCGAACGCAGCTTTTTCTGTCGACATTGAAGAGCTGTATTATTCTGTACCCCATAACGAACTATTTTCAGTTCTGCGCGAGGCCATTGAATCACATGGCGAAACTTCTTTTCAAGGGGCGTGTGGCGTTGCAACTGAGAACTTTATCGAACTTTTAAACTTTTATTTGTCGGCAACTTTTATCACATTCGATGGCAAATTGTTTTTACAGAAAAATGGTATATGCATAGGGTCTTGTGTTGCTCCGGTGCTGTGCAGTATTTTTTTAGGCAATTTTGACAGAATCTTGTGCCAAAGCCTCGATGATCACCGGGTAGTCCGTATTTTTAGATATGTCGATGATTTTATAGTTTTTCTTAGTATTGGGGGCAAGTGATTGGGTTTTAGATGTCATTGGTAACATCGTGTCAGTACTTCAAACATGCTGTTCACATTTTCGTTTCACGCATGAAGTTCCACAGGAAAATTGCATTAGGTTTTCAGACCTCACACTCACGTTTCATTCTCATGTTCACGTGTGCTCGAAGTATAATCCAAGGACTAAAAAGAATATTTTGCCTTATGATTCCTCCCACTCCAAGCTGGCGAAAAGAGGGATCACCAATCTTTGTTTGACAAATGCTGTTACGAAGAGTTGCATTCATAAAATGCAAGACAGCGTGACTGAGCAGCAAAATAGGCTTTTGTTGGCAGGCTACCCGAAGTCAGTAATGGCCTCTGTTGCTGAACATGGGTTTAAGCGCCTCAATGTAAAACACAGAACTGATGCTGGTCTTGGAGAACACAGAAATGATGGAGGCGTTCGAGAACATAAGAACTTTGTGGTCATGCCGTACGTCCATGGCATATCACACAGATTGAAGAAGGTTGCGGCCCGCATTGATGTTTTCTGCACCCAGCAAAGTCGCGGGTCTTTGCAAGAGGGTTGCGCAGCTCGGCACAGTAAGCAGTGTGTGTGACATAAAAAATGCGAAGAAATACTGCGCCTGTATCACATGTGCGGTGTATTGCATCCCGTTAAGTTGTGACAGGTTTTACGTGGGACAGTCTGGTAGATGTATCAATGTTCGGCTGAGGGAGCATGGAAATCTGCTACCCTCGGGCACTGGTGGTAACTTGCCGTTGCACTGCAAGTCATGTGGGTGTAAGCCCCTTTTCGATAAGGTCACAATTTTAGGTAAGGCTAAGGCGCAGCGTGAACGGGAGATTATTGAGGCATTTCATATCTGGAAACTGGGTCCTGACAAATGTGTTAGCGCAGCCTCAGTCTATCTCACCAGGAAAGAATGTTTGTTTTTAGCACAAAGGTGATTTACTCTGTTTAGCTGCCGGGTGTATCTTTTTGGTTCCTTTTTGGTTTTGTTTGGTTTGTTATCTGCGCATGCGTTGTACGGACTTGGGAGGAAGGTTGTTTCCGAAATAAACTTCAGTTATATAAACAGTATGTTTATATAAAACCACATGAAACCCGGTTGGTGGCACTGCTGGAAGCTGGTGATTGTAGAACGTGAAAAATCGCAAAGCAGCACATGATCCTGCTACCTGCGTGGCCACCACATCTTAGCACTGCCCCAAGGAAGTGCGTGCTGCAGTGAACACTCAACATAAAATGTTTTTCTTCCTTAAAACAAAAATTACTCCAATTAGTCATTCACAAATTAGTTCTTTGTTTTACCCCTCCAAATGAGTGGAAACGCGTCTTTACAGGCACTGCATCGCCAATCTGCATGTGCCTCAAGATCGGTCATTTCACACATTTTTCAATATGTTCGCACCTCTCACTCTTGAAAACTGGTAGGTCATTGACCAATATACTGTTCTGAGATATTTGCTGCCAACTATCCAGCATAAGGTATAGTCATAAAGTAAAAGCTCGTTAATTTTAAATTTGCAGGACCGGAAAAAATGTCAGAATTAACCGAATGTCAGATTATCGAAAGTGCCAAGAAAACAATAAACAAATGTCTATTACACCAATGACATTCATTTTTGTGATCAACTTTCATTTTCAAGATGAATACATAAATCCAGTACTATTTTGCATATGGGCAGCTTAAGAGCCCCAATTTCCATCATTCAAGATTTCGTTTACAATGTGACCGAGGCTCAAGAAACCCACGTCTTCAAATCAAACATGCTCTGCATCCCTCCTTTATTACTTACCACCGCCAACACCACCATGCTCAAGTGAAAAGTTTCTCGCCGTAAAATGGCCAGCAGCTGAAAGTTCGTCCGTCACAATGTAGCAAGCAAGTTTTATGCTAGCATGCAGACCATGGCTAAAGGCCTTAATCTTCAATATCTTTCACCGTGTTTGAGTAGTGTGACACTGCTCGTATTCATGGTGAAACAAGCGCAAAATGTACGAAGACTTAGAGAGGACACAGGCGGAGCGCTTTCAAGCAACTGAAAAGTTTTATTACGGAAAGAACGTTCTTATACGGGCATCACATGAATGCACGTCACCACAAACTACCCTTATTATCACGAATAGTGTAAATCAACGAAAGACCGCTACGATAACCGATTGCATACAGCAGGCAGGCACGTGTTAAAACCTCCAAAATAACAAGAAAGGAAATGCGCTGAGTCATGTCACGTCCAAAAAAGCAAATTCGGAATGTGTTAGCAGAACAGACGCCTGACTGACGCACTTTTCACCTCCTTTCTTAATTCGAAAAGCTTCAACTATTTCTCTAGTTGTTCGTTTTTTGTGCTTGTCAATTATTTCTGTATCACAGCATGAACCGTTACCGACATGCCCAACTGGCAGTCATCCTTACTGCTCGTATTGCCTGTAGTTGACACGACTTCCTTTCTCAAGGCCTGCGGCCCTTTCAGTAGTTCACAAGTGCCTTTTCCCTCCTGTGCGTTGCAAATTTACGGCGCTTCGTGCTAGGTGCGCTCCGAGAATCATCCACATTAACCACGTTGTGGCTAAGTAAACCTAATTAATCAGACTTTGAAGCCATTAAACAGTACATATCCTAGCCGGGACCAGAGAAAACGGCTGAATTATCACATTTTCCCAACTTATGCAGGTCGAATTTCCAGATTGAAATTGCAATTCTAGCACACACTATATCTATCATGCAATAAAATTAAAATACAAAAGGATTTATTTTGAAATTCAGACCTCACTACTTGAGTGGAAAACTTTTTTTTCATACTGTGTAGGCTTGAAGATATGATTACACAAGGCCTTCAATTTCAGCTAGGCTACTTCTGTGAATCGAAAGATGCCATCGTCTAGGCTCGAAGCGGCCTAATAAAACAAGACCTGTAGTCGTCAAATTAACAGAATATCGCGAAAAACTGCAAATTTTGAGGAACTGTGTGAAACTTAAAGACTCGGGCTTATATGTAACTGAAGACTTTTCACAAAGGTGAAGCTCTGGCTACGTGCGCACGCAAATCGAGAAGCCGGCGCGGTTCTCGATAAGCGCAGCGACTATGCCTTTGCTGCAAGCGATCGTACAAGTAATAAACCTCGACTCATGCATGAGCAAAACTTTCAAGCCGCGCTGGCACTGCCACAACTAAGCTATTCAGCGGAACAGATAGAATATTCCCGCAGCTCACACGACTGTTCAGCCCAAAGTTGGGCGCCGCAAAATTGGTGATGAAAATATCCTGTAAGGCCTGACGTAACACCTTGCAATGTTTTAAAATTTTCATTTGTTACTCACCTGTAAACAAAAGGATGTGACCAGTCCACTAATCTTAGAGAACACATATTATAACATTCGGGTGTTACCAATAGCGCTGCTTTCATGTGCTACAGAATTTAACTCGCAAAATATTACGACCTTATTTACTGCTCAGTTGCAACCCTGCATCTTCGTGCCATTTATGCAGACAAATTAAGAAACGTTCTAATCAAGTTTTCAGCTGAACTCATACGGGGCAATCAGTGCACCAAAGAAGCGCCGATGACAAATCTCTGAGCAGGCGCAGAATAAAGCCTCACTCCTTTTTTTCTCTCTCTCTCTGGTCGACACAAGGCCCGCGTATCGCTTCATATCTTTCTTGGCTTAAAACGTTAGCACGCCGCGGCAAATTTCTCAAGAACCTTCAATTCGTAGCGCCGTCAAACTGGGCTGCATATGTTCGGCAGTACTTCATTCCAGTATTAACTCCCGACTGAAGGACAATGCCGAAAGTGCCGGAAGACGAAAGATGACGCATCATAGATTTACGCCTGAGAGAATGTACTCAACGTGCTATATCTGCGCAGGCAAAGCGTCCTCTTGCAACAGTGAGCCGAATTATTCAAGCGTACCGGAATGAAGGACGCATTGAATTCACCCCTCGGCAGCCCCGTCACCGCGTGACCACGAATGACGAAGACCTGCATATTGTCACGTGGTCGTGACGTCGACGAAGGAAGCAGGCGACGTGGTCAAGATGAAAACTGTTTATTAGGCCGAACTTGTGGCCGGTAAACGGAAAGTAAGATCACAGCAATACACGCTGGTACTGATAGCGGCGAACAGAACGTCGTCCGTCGATCAACTGGACATCGTTGGAGCGCGCCGGCTTTTATGCATCACGCGCCGAACATTCTAGCCTTATCACTGGTCATCGCGCACGCTCTGGAATAATCTCGAGTGGTCGCGTCTTGCGCGCAATCTTAACAAAATGATCTACAATAATCGCGAAGGTTGTAGAACAATAAGGCGCGGTTTGAGTTGAGCTTTGCTGACGGTCTTTGTGGGCGAAAACCGAATACAACAAAAGTGAAAATAGGAATAGCGCGTGGCAATGCCCCCCTCTGAAAAGGCATCGTCCCGATGCTTAAAACAGAACACGGGGGAAAATGCATGCAACAATAAATCACAACAATAAAGAAAGTACAATAATTTAGCAATAAGTGCAGTCCTCAGGCTTGCTAACGCGCGTAATACGGCTTGAGGCGCACGACATGGACGACTTCGGGTCGCGCACGGCGCCGTTGAGAGTTCGTTATGCCGTCCGGGACGACCTCGTAGTCCAGAACACCGAGACGTCGAAGCACCTTGTACGGCCCGAAGTATCGCCGAAGAAGTTTTTCACTAAGTCCACGTCGGCGTATCGGCGTCCACACCCAAACGCGGTCGCCGGGCTGGTATTCCACGAAGCGTCGTCGAAGATTGTAGCGGCGGCTGTCAGTCGTCTGCTGATTCTTGATCCGCAGGCGGGCGAGTTGTCGTGCTTCTTCGGCGCGCTGTAGGTAGGCGGTCACGTCGATGTTTTCCTCGTCGGTCACGTTCGGTAACATGGCGTCGAGCGTCGTTGTCGGGCTCCGTCCGTAGACCAACTTGTATGGCGTCATCTGCGTCGTTTCTTGCACGGCCGTGTTGTATGCGAAGGTCACGTACGGAAGAATGGCGTCCCACGTCTTGTGTTCGACGTCGACGTACATGGCCAGCATGTCGGCGATGGTCTTATTTAGACGCTCGGTCAGGCCGTTGGTCTGTGGGTGGTAGGCGGTGGTCCGGCGGTGGCTTGTTTGGCTGTACCTCAGGATCGCCTGGGTTAGGTCCGCAGTGAAGGCCGTACCTCTGTCGGTAATGAGGACCTCTGGGGCGCCATGACGCAGTACGATGTTCTCGACGAAGAACTTTGCTACCTCGGCGGCACTGCCCTTGGGCAGGGCCCTTGTCTCGGCGTAGCGGGTGAGGTAGTCAGTAGCTACGACAATCCATTTGTTTCCGGAATTCGACGTCGGGAACGGCCCCAGTAAGTCCATGCCGATTTGCTGGAACGGCCGGCGAGGTGGCTCGATGGGCTGCAGAAGTCCGGCTGGCCGAGTCGGTGGTGTCTTCCGTCGCTGACAATCTCGGCAAGTCCTCACGTAATGGGTGACGTCGGCAGTGAGCCTAGGCCAGTAGTACTTTTCTTGTATCCTTGCTAGCGTACGGGAAAATCCAAGGTGTCCAGCCGTCGGGTCGTCATGCAAAGCATGCAGAACTTCTGGACGTAAAGCCGAAGGTACTACGAGGAGGGCGTCGGCCCGAACAGGCGAGAAGTTTTTCTTTAGGAGAACGCCGTTGCGCATGAAAAACGACTCCAGTCCTCGTCTGAATACCTTTGGAGCCACGGTGGCTTTGCCCTCGAGGTATTCCATAAGGCCCTTGAGTTCCGGATCGGCGCGCTGTCTCTCGGCGAAGTCGTCGGCACTTATGGTTCCCAGGAAGCCGTCATCATCCTGGTCGTCCAGCGGCGGTGGGTCCACGGGGGGCACGAGACAGGCAGTCGGCGTCGGAGTGTTTCCTTCCGGACTTGTACACGACGGTAATGTCGAATTCTTGAAGTCTTAGGCTCCACCGTGCGAGGCGACCTGAAGGGTCCTTCAAGTTAGCTAGCCAACACAAGGCGTGGTGGTCGCTTACAACTTTGAAAGGCCTGCCGTAGAGGTAGGGGCGAAACTTGGATGTTGCCCAGATGATGGCAAGGCACTCCTTTTCTGTTGTAGAATAGTTGGCTTCCGCCTTGGATAGCGACCGGCTAGCATAACTGATGACCCTTTCCAGTCCGTCAGACCTCTGCACAAGCACGGCGCCGAGTCCAACACTGCTCGCGTCGGTATGTACTTCTGTTTCGGCGTATTCGTCGAAATGCGCAAGTATCGGAGGCGTCTGTAGGCGTCGTTTAAGTTCTTCAAATGATTCGACTTGCGCAGTTTCCCACTTGAATTCCACGTCGGCTTTCGTGAGGTGAGTTAGCGGCTCGGCGATCCTTGAAAATTCCTTGACGAAGCGTCTGTAATATGCGCACAAGCCGAGAAATCGGCGCACGGCCTTTTTGTCAGTGGGTGGCGGAAAGGCGGCGATGGCAGCTGTTTTCCGCGGGTCGGGGCGAACTCCTGACTTGCTGATGACGTGGCCCAAGAACAAGAGCTCCTCGTATGCGAAGCGGCACTTTTCTGGCTTCAGAGTTAGTCCGGAGGTCTTGATTGCTTGAAGTACAGCTTCAAGGCGCCGGAGGTGTTCGTCGAAGTTTGAGGCAAACACAACGACGTCGTCCAAGTACACGAGGCACGTCTGCCACTTTAAGCCAGCCAGTACTGTATCCATGACACGTTGGAAAGTTGCAGGTGCCGAGCAAAGGCCAAAGGGCATGACCTTGAACTCGAAGAGGCCGTCCGGTGTTATAAAGGCAGTCTTCTCTCGGTCTCTCTCGTCGACCTCGATTTGCCAATAGCCGGTCTTTAGGTCCATCGACGAAAAATACTTCGCGTTGTGGAGTCGGTCCAGGGCGTCGTCTATGCGTGGGAGAGGATACACGTCCTTCTTCGTGATTTTGTTCAGGCGGCGATAATCGACGCAGAAGCGTAGAGTTCCGTCCTTCTTCTTCACCAAAACCACGGGTGACGCCCACGGACTCTTGGACGGCTGAATGATGTCGTCGCGAAGCATTTCGTCGACTTGTTTCTTCACGGCCTCGCGTTCGCGCGTCGAAACTCGGTACGGGCTCTGTCGAACTGGTCGGGCACTTTCTTCTGTTATGATGCGATGTTTAGCGACTGGGGTCTGCCGAATTCTTGACGACGCCGAGAAGCAGTCCTTGAATTGCAGTAGCAGGGCTTTGAGCTGATCGTGCTTGAGCTTCGGAAGGCTCGGGTTAACGTCGAAATCTGGTTCGGGACCTCGATTCGTCGAAGCAGGTTCGGCAGCATCGTAGAGGGCGAAAGCATTGTTGGCCGCGACGCATTCGTCAATGTAGGCAACCGTCGTACCAATGTTGAGGTGCCTATATTCGTGGCTGAAGTTTGTCAGCACTACCTTTGCTTTACCGTCACGCAGCTCGGCTATACCTCTTGCCACGCAAATTTGACGGTTCAGGAGTAGGTGCTGATCGCCCTCGATGACGCCTTCAAGGTTCGCGGGTTTTTCGGTGCCGATGGAAATAATGACGCTGGAGAGCGGCGGAACGGTCACCTGCTCTTCTATCACATTCAATGCATGGTTCCTTGGCGTCGCCTGGGGCGGGAGCGCTTTTTCTGAGGTTAGTGTTATCGACTCAGACCTCAGGTCGATGACGGCACCGTGGTCACTTAGGAAGTCCATTCCAAGTATCACATCCCTTGAGCAGTGTTGTAGGATAACAAAGCTCGCAGGATAAGTCCGGTTATTGATGGTGATTCTCGCCGTGCAGACTCCAATTGGTGTTATCAGGTGACCTCCAGCTGTCCGGATTTCGGGTCCACTCCAAGCGGTCTTTACTTTCTTCAGCTTGGCGGTGAATGGCCCACTGACGACGGAATAGTCGGCACCAGTGTCGACGAGAGCGGTGACGTTGTGGCCGTCGATGAGAACGTCGAGGTCGCTAGTCCGTCGCCTTGCGTTGCGGTTAGCTCGCGGTGTCGGATCACGGCTACGTCGATTTGTTGCGCTGCTTCCATCATGCTGCGTCGTCAGGCCTAGCTCGGTCCGCGAGGTTTCGTCGGCAGGGCTCTGTCTGCTTCGCGTCGTGGTCAGCAGGTTTCGTCGCGGCGTCGTCGTCGGCGTCGGCGGAGGATCTTCGGTAGTTCGACGTACAGCAACCGCACCTCCATCGGTTGCTGCCCTTAGTTTTCCGGGTAAGGGCTCGGAGATCGGTCCCGAGCCGGACTGGTGTACTGCCTGCGATGCGGTGAGGTGTAGCGGCCTGGCGACGGCGAGCGGGAAGGTCGTCGGGGTGTCCACTGCGCTCCTGTGAGGTAGTCGGCGATGTCACGAGGTCGTTCACCCGGCTGCGGACGCGGCGCGTTTACGGCGAAACCACGCAGTCCCATCTCCCGGTACTGGCAGCGGCGGTACGTGTGCCCGGCTTCACCGCAGTGGTAGCATAGCGGGCGGTGGTCAGGGGCGCGCCAAACATCGGTCTTCCTCGGAGGGTAGCGCTGGCTGGCAGGTAGGTGGTATGGCGCCGGTGGTGGTGTGGGCGGTGTCTGGCGGCGGTACTGCGGCGGCGCGGTGTCTTGACGTGGGCGTGGAGCGGGAGCGTAGCGTCGGGCTGCAGCAGCGTAGCTCATGGCTTGCGGCTGAGGCTGTTGCGGTTCAGGGGTACCCAACGACTGCTGGATTTCCTCTCGAACAATATCTGCGATCGAGGAAACCTGCGGCTGGGATGACGGGAACATTCGACGAAGCTCCTCGCGTACTACGGCCCTTATGGTCTCGCGCAGGTCGTCTGAACAGAGGGATTGAATGTCGGCGTAGGCTGGCGTCGAGCGGCGATTGAATTGCCGGGTGCGCATCTCCAGTGTCTTCTCGATTGTGGTTGCCTCTGTCAGGAATTCATGGACGGTCTTGGGTGGGTTCCTCATCAGTCCCGCGAAGAGCTCCTGCTTGACCCCTCGCATGAGGAAACGGACCTTCTTCTCCTCGGTCATGTCAGGGTCGGTGTGTCGGAAAAGTCGGGTCATCTCCTCGGTGAAGATTGTCACGTTTTCGTTCGGGAGCTGGACCCGTGTTTCTAGTAAAGCGGCGGCCCTTTCTTTACGTACGACGCTTGCGAACGCTGCCAGGAAACTGGTCCGGAAGATGTCCCAGGTTGTCAGGATAGACTCCCTGTTCTCATACCAGGTCCTGGCGCTGTCTTCCAACGCGAAGTACACAAAACGCAACTTGTCATTGAGGTCCCAGTTGTTGACGGTCGCAGTCCTCTCGTACGACTCGAGCCACGTTTCTGGGTCCTCACATGATGATCCCCGAAAGATTGGCGGCTCCCTTGGCGGCTGCATCACGATCGTGGAAGGTGGCGCAGGGGCTGTCATCGTTGCCGCTGTCGTGGTCATGGTCTTGGTTTTGCGGGTCTTGTCGGGTAGAGGGCCGTACTCCGGATGTAGACCTTGTTGCCTACGGCTAACTCGCTGGTCACGGTTGGCGTCGACGTCTCCTTCACGACTGGGGCTGGGTTCACGACTTGACGGGGGTGTCCGGTACATGAACGAAGCAGCACCTCCACCAGATGTCACGTGGTCGTGACTTCGACGAAGGAAGCAGGCGACGTGGTCAAGATGAAAACTGTTTATTAGGCCGAACTTGTGGCCGGTAAACGGAAAGTAAGATCACAGCAATACACGCTGGTACTGATAGCGGCGAACAGAACGTCGTCCGTCGATCAACTGGACATCGTTGGAGCGCGCCGGCTTTTATGCATCACGCGCCGAACATTCTAGCCTTATCACTGGTCATCGCGCACGCTCTGGAATAATCTCGAGTGGTCGCGTCTTGCGCGCAATCTTAACAAAATGATCTACAATAATCGCGAAGGTTGTAGAACAATAAGGCGCGGTTTGAGTTGAGCTTTGCTGACGGTCTTTGTGGGCGAAAACCGAATACAACAAAAGTGAAAATAGGAATAGCGCGTGGCAATATTGTAGCAGCCGTAGCGGAACAGCCGAAAACTACAGTCCGAGAAGTGCTGGCTGCGCTCGGACTCAACCATGTTTAGGCTACAACCGTGAAGCGCCGCCTCTATGAAGCAGGACTTACAAGCCGAACGGCTGCAAGGAAGCCGCTTATGCCAGCTGAAAACAAAGCGAAGCGGCTCCAGTTTGCTAAGGATCACGCCCGCTGGTCTGCAGCTGACTGGGAACGCGTGGTCTTCACGGATGAGTCCACTTTCACGACTCGGTGGGATCAGAGAACACGAGTTCGGCGCCCCATGAACACGCGGTATGTAAAGCAGTGCTTGCAAGCTTTCGGGAAGAAGTCGTGTTTGTGTGAACTTTGGCCGCTGCTTTTAGCAGCGCCAGGTACCTGTGATATTACTATGCAGTTCGTGGTAATGCTTTAAGATTCCAAGTTAGCAGCCAAATATTGTCAAAATGTTCTTTTTATTAGTTAATGCAAGGTGCGGGCAATATCCAGCACGAAGGTTATTCATTGGAGTTTAATAGACACTGAGAACAGTCCTCTAACTTTCGTTGTTATCTAAAAACACTAAACAAAGTATTTATCTAAAGACACTTAACCAAGTGCCTTTTTTTTTGGTACGCGTGATCAAAAGTGTATGTACATATAAGCAAGTTTATATTGAAAATTTTCCGTAACCCTATTTCAACTCCCGAGGTAAGCCGGGAAGGCGACTCAATTTTAAAGTTGATACACGTGTGGCTCATAGCTTTCGGGAAGCACGCCTGAAAACCTCTGTAGGCGACCCGCAGGCCAATTGGTCGGCGACATCAGCATCTCGGGCCTAGTCTTCTAAAGCTCGTTGTCTCTATTTTCATGGGAACTTCATTTTGTCCTCGGAGTCCCATTCATCATATCCATGACCGAATGAAAAATATGAGTAGCTGCAACGAGTGTTTGGTCCCGGTGCCTAATGTCACCAAGGCAGCCAGAAAGAAATCGCCTATCATTGGCTCGGTCATGAAGCTCAACTTTCTCCGTTAATAAACTATATTTGTTCATTTCTCGCAGGTATACATACAGCGAGCAGCCGCCAGTGGGCGGTGACTGTCTGGGGGGGGCAATCACAAAGGATGGCCTCGGCCAGGGTGCATGGCCGTGTCACGGCTGAGAGCTACTGCTCCATTCTAGACGATGTGGCGTTGCCATTCCTTCTGGGGGAAGCGTTTCCAGATGGAGATTTCATCCTTCAGCAAGACCACTCCCCAATACACACGTCCAAGCTGGCTCCCTCTTTCCTGCAGCAGCGTGGAGTTGCCGAATGGCCACCACAATCGCCAGACATGAATATCATTGAGCATAGTTGGGGAAACATGGAGGCAGCGTTGTGCTCCCGCAGCCTACGCGGCTTGTCGTCGGACAACCTATGATCAGCAGTGCAAGATTGCCTGGAAGGAAGCCAGGGCGAACGTTGAGATATGCGACGCCCTGTATGCGTCTGTTCCGATAGGATGAGGGCAGTGATTGAAGCTCATGGTGATGCCACCCGCTTCTAAATAATCTCATTTAAATAATCTAAGTACAACAGTTGAGCTAACAGTTGAGCTAACATTTTATTTTTATTTTCAGAGCTTGAACTGAACTTTTCTTTCATTTCTTGACCACATGGGAATAAACCATGGTTATGCACTTTTCAATACAGTGCATTGTAGCCGGTGCATTGCTACAGCGTTCACATTTAATACATATGTGAGACGACGTCAGGTAACTACAGAGTCAGCGCTCACACCTAGCATAATAATAGACCCAGTTATTTTTTTTTATTGTGGACTTTGCAGCGCCCAACTTTTGGCTGAACAAAAACAATCGTGCGAGCTGCGGGAATATTCTATCTGTTCCGCTGAATAGCTTAGCTGTGGCAGTGCCAGCGCGGCTTGCAAGTTTTGCTCATGTATGAGGCGAGGTTTATTAACGCCAGAGCGTTAAAGAGCTCGTTTCGCATAAATTCCGCCGTCGGTGTCGGCGTCGGCGTCGTTGGTTGTGAGCGAAAAATCATCGTCTTGTCCGTGACCGAAAAATCGACAAAGATGCAAATAAAATAAATAATAAATATTGCCGGGTGCGAGTGAGGATCAAACCCAGGCCGTCTGCTTGGCATGCAGGTGTTCTGCCACACAGCCACGCCTCTGCTGGGAAATACAGTGAAAATAACTTCCTCTGCTTGGAAATCCAGTGAAAATCACTTTCATGCTTCGCAAACGCAAGCGTCCTTTATATAGGCGTCGCAATATAACATGTAATATCCTGTAATATTGCGTGGTACAAGCGTACATTGCCATCGGGTGTCAGAAAATGTGACTATCATAACGATTTCGTAGTTTAAAGCCGGCCACCCATTACTAAAAGGTTACTGCGCGTATTCCCTTAACACCACGTAGTGGGTGCGTAGCAAGTATGCACTAGGTGGTTGAAGTACGCACGAATTGAAGTACGAATTGTAACCCCTGATGGACACGTTCAACTCTTAAAGGCGAAGCTTAAGGGTCCCCCCAATTTTTACTCATACGATCGCTTGCAGAAAAGGCACAGTCGCTGCGCTTCTAGAGAACCGCGCCGGCTTCTCGATTTGCGTGCGCACATAGCAAGAGCGATGCTTGTTTCACCGCAAAGCAAGCGCAATTCGGTGGAGCCGCCGCGCTTTAGCAGGCGACGCGGCCCCGCCTACAGCTGTCATTGCGCTTGCGCGCTAGTTTCCGAAGCGTCCGGGCAAGTCCGGGAGTGGCGCTCCGCGGCGCGCTGGCCGCACGGTGCGGTGCTCAAGGTAGAAGTGGACGGCTCTGTACATACGTCGAAACCCTGGATTACACGAGATATAATCCACACTAAGAGAAAAATTACTCCACTTCGAAAATTATTAAAAAAGTACGACAGCATCGCAACAGGTTCTCTGATCTGCGATCTGTCTCGACAACTAAAACAAAAAATAAAGATCGAACAACGCAATTTTTAGCGATACAAAGTTGGCAGTTTATAAGGCCGAAGTAATCCAATAGAGACACGTTTGTTATAGATAACGTTTGTACATCACATGAAAGAAAAATAGCCAATGCACTTAACGAACAGTTCGCATCTGTTTTTGCTTGTGATGACAAAACCATCCCCACTCTTAGCAAGTTTAAACACCTGCCTCCCATTGAAAATCTGGATATCACAGAAGCTGGCGTATTTGAGTTATAATTAAATTTGAACGTAAGAAAATCTTGTGGCCCAGACGATTTACCAAATTACTTTTTAAAGAGATACGCTGAATGGTCCACAATATTTCTGACAATTATTTTTAATGAATCATTATCCAGAGCTGTCCTGCCCGAGGACTGGAAATTCTCCAAAATTAAGCCTTTATTCAAACAGGGGGATAAACAATTGGTTTGTAGTTATCACCCAACAGCTTTGACTTGCACATGCTGCGAGTTATTGGAATACATAATAGATAAATACATTTCCTGCTTTTTGAAGTCACACAGTACTTTCAAGAGCTCAGCATGGTTTTAGGCGTGGGTTTTACACAGCAACACAATTGGTTGAAATTGTCCATGACTTCGCACTAGCCATAAATAACCAGTCACTGACATATGCTGTTTTTTTAGACATCGCGAAGGCCTTCGATAAAATCTCTCATTCAAAACTACTCATGAAAATTTGGGAACTATTAAAAAACTCACAACTTTGTCATTGGATTGAAGCATACCTGAGTTCTCGAGAACAGTTTGTTGTTTTTAATGAACACTTCTCAAAAAAGCTGCCTGTTGATTCGGGTGTCCACCAGGGATCAGTTTTGGGGCCGTTATTGTTCCTTATTTTAATAAATGACATTGTGGACGACTGTGGTGTTAAAATAAGACTATATGTCGACGATTATGTTTTTTCATAGTGAGATAAATTCAACTTCTGATCAGAATGCACTAAATTTTGAATTTGATAAAGTGATGCGTTGGTGCAGGACGTGGCAGATGGCTGTGAATTACGACAAATGCACTGTAATGACCGTAAGTAACAAGAAAAATCATTTTATATACATATACAGTTGATTGTAAATCATTAAATCGTGTCAATGAATTCCAATACCTAGGTCTCATTATAACTGATAACATTCATTGGGATAGTCATATCACTGCTAATTCTAATAAGGCATTGTCTAAACTTTGTTTTTAATGAGGTCTCTCAAGAGTGCATCCACCGTCTGTAAACTCGCCGCTTTCAAAGCTTTAATACTGCCGATTTTATAATATGCAAATGTTATTCGGGACCCGTTTACACAGACGAACACACTCAAGCTGGAAAGAGCGCAGAGTAAGGCTGTACGATCTGTTTTTAATAGATCACTCATCTATTACTCAGTTACTTCGCCAAGCAGACTTAGAACGTATAACAGTTATAAATAAAATCGCTTGCCTTAAGTTCATGTTTAAAATTGCCAATTACAGACCGAACATGCGACTACATTCCATATTCCAGAGGTTATTCTACAAGGCTACGACATCCGTACTCATTAGTGCCATTTAAATCCAAGAACAATGTTTTTAAAAATTATTTTCTTTCCCGAACTGAAACTGAGTGGAATGAACTCGATGAAGACGTAGTAACGGTAGTTGATTGTGATAAATTTCAGGCCCTCCTTGAATTGTAACCCCTGATATATTTTGTATTACGAAAGGTTTTCTGCGTTTCAGTTATTTTTTTTTTCACAAGTAAATTTTGACATTTCACGTTGACATTGTCAGTTGAATTTTATACAATATGAATGCATTGTGTTTTTAAAGAAACTTTGTTATATGCTTTGTACCACCCTGCTAGAGCCCCTATCATTGGGGTTAGCAGTATTGCAAGTAAATAAATAAACGCCAGCGTGTAATCATATTCCATCAATCTCAAGAAAAGTCGTTGCACTCTAAGCGGCATATCACTTAGGCCTTTCTTTGATATTGACACACACGCTCCTTTGTATATTTTATGTTCCCTGCGAATCGCACACGTGCCTTGCGCAATCCGCGCCAGAATATCTGTTCGGCTTGAGCGCGCAAACGCGGAGCTTATTCTGGAACACACTCGGTCACCAGCCATAACGCTCGAATGTTCGACGCCCCGTGTATAAATGCCGACTCGCGTTACCGCGGATCAGTTTTATCGACGGACGACGCTCTGTTCGCAGCTATCATTGTACAGTGTGTTTCGCTGTAGTCTGACTTTCCGTTTCCCGGCCACAAGTTCGGCCAAATAAAGAGTTTCATCTTGGACACGCTGCCTGCTGCCTTGGTCCACATCACGACCACGTGGCAATATGTCTATCAGTGGACTGTGATCACCCTCGAGGATGAGGGTGTGGCCATAAACAAAATCATTGAATTTTTCACAACCAGAAACTAAAGCCAGAGCCTCTTTTTCAATGTGCGAATATCTTTGCTCCGATTCTGTTAAAGCTCTCGACGCATAGGCTATAACCGGCTGCCAGCAGTCTCCATGACTTTGCAGAAGTGCCGCACCGACACTACTCTGAGAGGCAGTCACTTCTGTCTCCAGGCTGGGATCAAATATAGCAAGCAATGACGCATTACCTAAATCCAGGCATATAGCCTGCCATTCACTTTCGTGGTTTGGTGTCCAATCAAACATGGCGCCTCGTTTGATGAGGGAACGTAAAATATACGTACGCTGTGAGAGATGGTAGGTACTTGCTGAAGTAGTTAACGACTCCCAGTAGCTTTTGGACAGCCAATTTGTCCTGAGGTCTTCCCGTCAACGAGACCAGGATTTGGCCTAATGCCCTTGTCGCTAATGATGTCACCCAAGAACGTAACTACTTCTAGGCCGAAGCGACGTTTGGACGCATGCAAAGGCCTGCTTTGTCAGCTGCTTCTAATGCTCTGCGGAGCCTTTCATCGTGCCCTGTCCTGGTCCCTCCCCAAATTAACACATCGTCTACGTACACGCTATACACCGGGAAGACCATCAAAGACCTCGTTAAGGGTCTCTTGAAACACTTTGCTAGCCAACGCTATACTGAACGGTAGACAAAGAAAGCAATAACGGCCGAAAGGCGTCGCGAATGTGCATATCTTCGACGATTTGATGCGACGGTCTAATGCGATTTGATGAAATGCCGCATTTGCGTTGAGACGCGAAAAAAAACTTGGCGCCTGCCAAGTCTGCTTCAACATCCTCTCGGCGCGGCATTTGGTAGTGTTCCCTCTTGATGTTTCCGTTGATGCGTCTTGGGTCCATGCAGATCCGCAATTCGCCGTCTTTCTTTAGTACAATGACAAGAGGGCTTCTGTGGGGCTGCTGACCTTCCTTTTCCATTCTGTCTAGTTCAGTACGCTCCCGCAGGGACAGGGGAACCCTTCGAGCTGGCTGCACGACTGGCATCCCTGTGCGTGTTGTATTCACGAGGGGCGCATCCTGTTCCATGAAAAAGACGTGGAAGCTCCTTTATTCGGGGTCGCTCGTCGTCAACAGCCCGCTGTACGATTCCAAGCTTCTCGCTGGCATCCAAGCCTGGTCCTTCTTTACTACAAGAAATTCTGCGCACATCTCGCGCTCACCAATCTCGATGAGCGCTGAAAACTTCCCGATGTGCTTGATCATGTTGCCACCGTAGGGTGTGAGAACGGCGCTACTGGGCATCAGGGTTGTCATCTTGAGCTTGCGAAACATCGAAAGTGGCAAAACGTGTGCCTGCGATCCTGTGTCCACCTTGCAGGTGACGTACTTGCTGTCAATGCATGCGTTCACAAGCCAGTCTCGTTGTCTGCTTGCGCTGCTGCTGGCGACATTCAGTATTTCGGAGTCGTCGTCCTGATGTTGCACTTCATGCACCCGCTCTTTAGCTGCAACAAGACGCGAAGTTGTTTCGGCCATTACACGAGTTGAACTGAAGTAACGTAGAGTACTGGGCGAGTTGGTACAGACTAATGTCGAAGCGCAGCGCGAGGAAAACAGGACACGGCAAAGAACACACAGGACAAGCGCTAACTGGGAACTAAAGCTTAATGGAAAGAAAATCCGCATCATATAGTTGGCAATGACAACACTGAAATGACATCACATGAACATCCATGAGAAACCAAAGAAACAAAAGTGTTCTCATTGCCAATTATATGATGCGGATTTTCTTTCCATTAAACTTTAGTTCCCAGTTAGCGCCTGTCCTGTGCGTTCTTTACCGTGTCCCGTTCTCCTCGCGCTACGCTTCGACATTACACGAGTAACGTATACTTTGCTGTATGCCGGGCAGCGTCTGAAGGCATGCCTTCGGTTGGAACGGTTACATTTTAGATCGTTCCTGGACCCTCTGGGGGTCATATCGTGTTCTTTCTTTGTTTTCTGCCATATTTCATTTTGACGAGCTCATGTTTCCGCCGCCTTGCATAGGATAACTTTTTCCAAGGTCAAGTTTTTGTCCCTGAGCATCTTTTCTCGAAGCCTTGGCTAGCTTTTTCCAAAGACAATTTGGTCTCGCACCATGTCGTCCGCCATGGTCCGGAAGTCGCAGTGATGCGCTTCTTTTTTCAGTACGCGTAGAAACTGCTCAAAAGGCTCCACTTCCCCATGACTGCGGGAACGGAAAACACATCGCTCGTGTATTTCATTTTGTTGCTCCAGGCAGTAATCTTCGAATAGTAGTAGTGGTTAATTATAAGGAAATGACGCTTATTTCTGCAGCCCAATAGGGAGCACGGCGCAGCGTCAGGGGAAGAGGGAAATAAAGAAGATAGTAGAAAAAGAAAAAGAAAAAGAGAAACGGACAGGGTCTCGTCCATTCATGGGGGAGGCCGATGGTGAAGTGATGCCAGCAAGTACTGGGCCCTCAACGGAAGGTGGTGATCCCGGTCACCTCCACAAACTCCAAGAGGCTTTGGAGAGCCCGGAGTTTGGGAGGCGATGGGAACAGCAGTTCGTCTGCGGTCGTCGCAGGGAGTCCCTCTTGTCTGTAGGCGGTGGTAAGCCTTCAGCGTTCCTGCGCCAGCGCTGGGCAACCACAGAGAAGGTGCTCGAGGGTCTCGTTGTGGCCACAACGTTCGCAGGCCGGTGAGGGGGGGCGTCCCTTGGAGAACAAGCGCGCCGCTGTCCACACAGAGCCCGTCCGGAGGTGAAGAAGGGTGGCGCACTCCCGCTTAGTAAGGCCACCCTCTGCAAGAGGCTTCGGGCCTTTGCCATTGGCCACTCTGGCATCCGGGTGAAGGGTTGTGAGCAGCTGTCTCAGTCGCTGCCTCGAAAAATCAGAGGCAGCAACTGCTCGTGTAAGCGGCACGCCAGGGTGGTGGGCTGTTGTAGCAAGGGTGTCCGCTTGCTCGTTACCGGAGATTCCCACATGAGCCGACATCCAATGAAAAGAGACAGAAACCCCTGCAGCAGCCAATGCGGAGAACTTTGAACTCAGCAAAGACCCGGTAAGCCCGGATCGTCGGTGGTTCATGAGGCTCTGCAGCGCTGGCTTCGAGTCGCAGAGCACTGCCACTGGTTGCTCAGGAGGGTCCTCAGCCAAAGCATCGGCGGCTAGATGGAGGCCCGCCAGCTCTGCCGCGGTGGAACTAGCAGGGAAGGGGAGCCGGCATTGTCGGTTCACTGTCCTAGCCGGGATGGTGCAGGCTGCAGCGGCGGATCCGTCAGCCCGAACTGATCCAACCGTGAACACCAGCAGTCTTCCGTCCAGCTGCTCGTGGAGCTTCCAGGCAGCAGCCTGCCGCAGGGCAGCCGCTGGTGTCCGCCGTTTGGTTGGCCTACGGAGCGACAGATGGACGTCCGCAGGGCGCTGATGTGGTGGCGACAGGCCAATTGGCACAGGGGAGTGGTCGATCACCTGCTCATATAATCGGCAAAGACCGCCCATCCGGGAGGACGGCTGGCTGCGAAGTCTGGCCAGCAGGGCTCCGCCATCTGGAGCACGATGAAGGCGGTCGATGTGCCCCAGGACTCGTTCGAGCATCCTCAGTGAGAGCGGCCAATCACCAGCCTCTACCAGCGTTGCTGCGATCGGCGAGTGCTTTGGGAGCCCCAGGATGCTCCTGACAGCAGCTCTGTGCAATCCCTCCAGCTGCTCCCTTCTGGCCGGTGTGAGAGCGACCGATGGGAAGGCATAGAGCAGGACAGACGTTGCTGCAGCTTGATTGAGCCGAAGCGCCAACTTAGTGGAGCAGCCGCGGCCATTTTGTTGCAGCTTGCAGACAGCTCCGTGTACTCGGCGCACCTTTGACGTGGCTGCCTTGGCTGCAGGAATCCATGTGAGCCGGTGGTCAATGGAAAGTCCTAGGTACTTGACCACCTTCTGCCAAGGTAATGGGCGACCGGCAATCCGTAGTTGCTTGGTGTAACGCCGAGCAGAGGCGAGCGGATGAACCAGCATGGCCTCGGTCTTGGCTGCGGACATGCTAAGACCGATGCTGCCAAGGAACGCTATCACTGCGTTTAGCGCCCGTTGCAGGGAGCCCCGAACGGAAGGCATGGATTTCCTCGGCCCTCGGGTCCACAGTGCCACGTCGTCGGCGTAGATGGAACAGTGAACAGGGAACCGAGAGTCCACCGGCAGCGAGGTGGGAAGACCCGCGAGAGCCATGTTGAACAGGAATGGGCTGAGCACTGAGCCCTGTGGGACACCAGTCGTGATATCCCTAGGCTCGCTCAGCTCCTGCCCAACACGCACTCGAAAGGTTCTCCCAGTCAGGAAGGTGGAAATGAATGCCCTGAGACATCCGTGCACGCCGAGCCTATCCAGAGAGGCGTCGATCACCGCATGAGGAAGTCCGTCAAAGGCACTGCGAAGGTCCGGAAGCACCAGCATTGCCACATCTCCCACAGCCTTCGCATCCTCCAGGGTAGCAGTCACATCGGAGATGGAGTCAGCCGTGCAGCGATGGCGCCTGAAGCCAGTCTGCTGTTCCGGAAAGTACTGTTGTTGGGCAGCGATCCACTCCAGTCGAGCTAGTGCCACCCTCTCCATCGCTTTGCAGGCGGCAGACGTGAGGGACACCGGCCTGTATGAAGACAGGGATACGGCAGACTTCCGTGGTTTCAAGATCGGAGTCACCACTGCAACTAGCCAGCTCTCCGGGAGGACACCGGTGCCCCAGATGATGTTGAAACAGTCGAGGAGCCGCTCCTGCTCAGCATCAGCTAAGTTCCACAGCATCTGGAACGTGATGCCGTCAGCTCCAGGAGCACTGCGTCACCTCGTGCGCTCGAGAGCAGCCTTGAGCTCGTGCATGTGAATAGGTTCACTGCACAGTGCTTGGATTTGCCCGGCCACCCATTCGGCGTGGTGGCAAGAGGATGGGATTGACTGGACGTCTGCCTGTAGTGGTTGAACCATCGCAACGGGTGGTGACTCTGCGAACTGGTCAGGCAGAAGCTCTGCCAAGGAGCCCGCGCTGATGCCCATGTGGACCGCCACATACAACACTTGACGTTGTGCACGTGGCCCGAGCAGGAGTGACGTCAGGAGGCGCCAAGCTCGAGGTCCGTTGGGAGAGCGGTTGATAGAGCAGCACACCCTCTGCCAGCTCTGATTCCGACGTCGCCGGGCATGGCGCCTGCAGACCGCGTCCACACGTCGAAACGCTGTCCAGTGTTCTGGTAATGTGGTGCGCAACGCTGTGCGTTCTGCACGATGCCGAGCGGCTCGCAGTTCCAGGTGCTGGATGTCTGGGACTGGCTGACCCACTGGGGCAGTCGAAAGGATGATGACCATTCTTCCGCTGTCGGCTACCAGCTGTAGGAAGGACGTGGAGTCGGCTTCTTTCTGGCAATGCTTACGGAAGGCCTTCCAGTCAACAGTATGGCACACTCTGCTTCTGGCAGTCTGGCCACTGATTAGGTTGAGCAGAATGGGCAGGTGGTCTGATCCCCAGGTGTCCGGGAGTGGTGTCCATGTGTAGTGATAGCCCTCTGTGGCCAGGCTGACGTCGATGGCAGACAGGACAACCCGAGCCTCACGCCGTATGAAAGTGGTATTGCCGGTGTTTAGGATTGACAGTCCGAGTTGATTGGTGACGTCCCACAGTCGCTGGCCACGTGGACAGCAGCGGCGACTTCCCCAAGCTGTGTGATGGGCGTTGACATCCCCGCACAGGACGAAGTCTTTGCCAAGGCGCTGGGCCAGTGGCAGGAGGCTGGCAGTGTTCCAAGGTCTGCCCGGACGGACAGAAATGCTGGCGATGGTTGTGTCAGAGCCACCTAGTCGTACTCGTACGGCACAGCATTCGACAGGACCGCTTAGAAGGTCAGCTACGGGAACTTCTGCCTGCCAGAGTTCTCGACGCACGTAGACCGCACAGCGCGGTGCGCCCTGGTGGTGGCCCTCGTCTAGGCAGGGGGCAGACTGGCAGGACTCGCTGGTGCATGAAGTGCGGCTACTGTAGCCAACATATCCAGGAAGGCGGAGGTCAGCTGCTGCCGTATAGACCTCCTGCAGAGCAAGCTCTGCAGGAGGTCATACTCGCTCCGCAGGAGGTGCAAGGAGAGATCGGCCTGCCGCCGCCGCAAATAGTTTGCGTTCCACTGGAGCACACTCGGGCGGCGGCGGCGACAATGTCCTTCTGTTGGCGGGTCTTGACTATCCATGATTACTACTGGGGAGGGGCGCCCCACCTGCCTGCAGGCAAATGGAACGCAACTGCCGGCTGTCGGGTGGCAGTAGGTCGGCGACTACACGCAGGAGAAGTCGAAGGTTCTTGTTCTCCTCATGGCTGGCAGAGTGGAGAGCCTCCTTCTGTAAAGATGGTGCCTTGGCGCAGCCCCGCTTCTTGGCGTTTGCCTGACGTCCACGCTGCTGCAAGGGTGCTTGTAGAGGGTCGTTTGTAGAATTCGTAATCTCCGTGACAGGAGTGCCTAGCTCGGCAGCGTAAGTCTTGCCTCCCGCCAAACTGGCTTGAGGGGAACTGGAACCAGCGGCCCCTGCGCTGCTGGGAGCAGCCCGTAGGACCGCCTGCGCCTCATGATGCGACAAGTGTGTGGCACTCGACGCTTTAATTGTGGCCAGACGCCGCTCCCTTTGCCACAGCTGGCAGTCGGCGGAATCGGCTGGATGAGGTCGCCCACAATGCAGGCATCTGACCCTGCTCGAACAATTAGAGTCCATCTGGTGTTGGGCACCGCACCGCAGGCACCGCACCGGCCTTTGGCAGGTTGCCGTGGCGTGTCCGTAGCATCTGCAACGTAGGCACTGCAGAGGCCGAGGCCGGCAGGGCCGTGCCTCGAAGGGCATGTTGAAGAGGTAGACCCTCGCAGGTGGAGTAGGGGCGGCAAAACGCAGCACCAGGGTAGTGCCCCGCCGTTTAGCCGCGACCACCCTTACCTCTGACGAGGCATTGGCCAGGAGATCGTCATCGGCGTAGTTGCCATCTACGCCCTGCACCACGCCACTGCTCTGAGGACGGTCAGCGGGAAGGCGCGCAATCACAGGCATCCCAATAATCTCCGACGTGGCCAGCAGGCGTTCCGCCCACTCCGGTGATGCCGCGTCCGCTGCCACTATGTTCTTCTTCGTGTTAACACGCACCTCTTTTACCCCAGGTATCGAGGAGAGCGCCTGTGCAATGGCCAAGCGAGAGGTACGGGGAAAGGCGGCACCGTTGTGTGCCGTTCGAAATAGAACCCTGCATGCTGTCGGTGGTGGGGTGGGTACAGAAGGTGCAGGGTTCCCGGTAATAGCAGCGGGAGCCACGGCAGAAGTTGCGCTAGTTAATCTGCCGGAGACTGGAGGCGGCGAAGCAGAGGTGGAGGCAGGCCCGATTCCAGGAGGTGGGGCGCTGTTCCCGGCTATGCCTTGTGGGATAGCAGCAAGCTGACGGCGTTTGTGCGCCTTTGACAAAACTTGCTGAAACTCGCCCTCGTTGGTGCTAGCAGTAGCAGTGGTGAGCAGATGCTCGGCTGAGCCGGCAACACGTGAAGGTGAGTTTGGCGTCAGTTCCGAGGTTGGCGCAAGCCCTACTGCTTGTAGCTTGCGCGAGGCGCCCTCGTCATCACTACCGGGCTCGCTCGTACGCAAACGCTTGCGCGTGGTAGTGGTGTCCATGTCTTCAGAGTCTGAACCCTGCGGCAGAGGGACGTTCTGCGGTTCAAGGAGAGGCGCGCGCTGCAACCCCGATGCAGCAGCGCGATCACCACGAAGCAGCACATCAGAAGTATATGCGGTGGTTGTCGGCAGCTCACCGGTAGTACCAAGGATGCCGACCGCAGGCGGCTGCAAAGCCGGCGCGGTTGCTAGAGAGGCAGCGCCGACGGTAGCAAGGCAGACGGTGCCAGAAGCCGGTAGCTCGGTGATCTCGTGTAGCTGAGCAGCCGAGTCGTGCGTTAAAAGAGGCGGCGTAGCCAACATCGCGTTGGAGGTAGTCCCCGACAAGGTACGAGGTGCCGGTTGTATGCTGACGGCCCGGCAGAGTCGTTGTGCCTGCTCGTGCCACAACCGCATCGTCTTGACGTTGGCGATGATCTGCCATAACATTCGTGGGCAAGCGACGCTCGCCGAGCGTCTGGGCGACGAGCTGCGGGTGATGGAACGCCGCGGGCGCTGGGTCGGCTCAACGGTCGGCTGGGCCGGGGAGGTTACGGACGCTCCTGCCATGCTAGCCGTCAAAACGGCTGTGCGCAGATGGCAGGAGCTTAGCTAGGACCGTGGGTTGGTCTGAACAAGTCGAAGCAACGAGGAAATCGGCAGAAACCCTTCGAATTGGGCAATTACGGTGTTGTAGTCTTTCTTGTTTTCTTCTCTGCTGAACACAAAATTGTTGAAAACGTCCAAGGCTTCCTCCCCCGTCACGCTGAGGAGCGGGTGGTCTTCGCCGCTTCGGACCTAGGATTGGCTTTGCATGCCGTCGCTTGCAGAAAAACTCCAACTGCTGACGATACCGCTTCCAGTTCCTTCCTTCATCAGATGTCAAACGTAGCGGTTCAGGCGGTGCTCCATGTCGCTGCTTCACTTATGTCAGGAACCATTCGCTGGCATAATAGCCTTCATCCCGCATCTGACACCATGTTTTATTCGAGCGTGAAATGACCAGACTGGACAGCTGGGCTTTCAAGAAACAATGAACGATATCGTTTATTCTGCGCTGTTGTTTATAGTCGAAGGTTGAAAGGGTTAGAAAAGGTGAAGGCCAGGTGTATGCACGTGGCAATCGTGCAGTAGATAGCGCATGCGCTTTCATCAGATATGATACAGTCGCGACGTCGGTGAAGGCAGCAGTCCCTATACCCAAGATGAAATTTTAGATGTCAAGCATCTTATGGCGAAGCTTAATCCGGTGGTGGTGATGGTGGTGGTGTGCCGCGTGACCACCCTTACTGCGCATGCGCAAACCCTTTCAAAAAAATAAAAATAAAAAACCTCCTCGCCTCTAGACATCCCTCCCCGCGGCAACTACACCCTCACTGCGCATGCGCCTCTCCTCCTCTCCCCTCCTACGCTCCCCCCCTCTCTCCTCTAGGCATCCCTGCCCGCGGCGTCCACACTCCTATTGCGCATGCGCGTACCCCCTCTCTCTCCTCTCCTACGCTCCCCCCTCTCTCCTCTAGGCATCCCCGCCCGCGGCGTCTACACTCCTACTGCGCATGCACGTCCCTCCCTCTCTCTCCTCTCCTACGCTCCCCCCCCTCTCTCGCCTCGCGACGCCGGCAGCGTCTGCAAGCGAGTTTCTTGGTTTAAAAAATCGACTGCTGGCGCTGCACAACCGTTCACTGGCCACCCCGTATATATAAGGCAATGGATCTTGACCTGCAAGGTGGTGCCGGTGGGAGATTCCTCCTGTGCGTAGTTGAATAATTTCATTCGCAGCGTGCGCGTTAACTAAAAGTGGACTGCGGGTCTCTGTGTCCAGTCGGAGTCTTCTGTCTCTTATTGCCCATTAGCAGCGATTGGCATGTTCCAGTAGCAAACACCGCTCCATCACTGCGTGCTCTGCACCTCCCCAGTTTTCTCTCCTGCGCAACGCTGCGATGAGCGCCAGCGTCAACGCCGCCGCCAGTGTAAGCGTTAGCGCCCGCTGCTTCACATCTACACATGGTTGCCTCTAGCGGGAGATGGTGTAATTTTTTTTTGGCCCAACTTGTGGCCGGTAAACGGAAAGTCAGACTACAGCAACACACACTGACACTGATAGCGGCGAACAGGGCGTCGGCTGTCGATAAACTGATCCGCGGCAACACGCGTCGGCATTTGTACACGCGGCATCGAACATTCGAGTGTTATGACTGGAGCCCGAGTTTGTTCCAGAATAAACTCAGCTGTTCGCGTCGGCAGCGCCTTCGTCGCTTTCTGGTTTGAAGCTCGAATGTTCCTGCACTCCAAAATTGACTGCTCCAGTATCAAAATTAAAATTCCATTATCAAGAAACGATGCAGCATCTAAGATCCGCTCACTTGCACTTGATATAACACATTCAATGTGGAACACGACCGCTTTTCTGCATACCCGCCTTCAACGTCTGGATCCGTCCCTTCAACTACAAATTCCATCCGGACTATCCCGATCCGAAACAACAGTCCTCTGCCGCCTGTGGCTTGGAGTGCCATTCACGAACAGCTTTGCTTACAGAATTGGAATGGCAGACAGCATTGCGTGTGATCACTGTGACAGCGAGGAAACCATTGCCCACGTCCTATGTGATTGTCCTCATTACAGCTCCCAGAGGCGACAACTTTGGCAACGTTAGCACGGCTCGATGACCGGCCGCTTTCCGGAAGGCACAGAAGAGCTGATGTATGTAGACGGAATGTTTCACGTACCGGATACTCTGAGAACAAGACTTCTCGGCCTTTGTCACGACAGTCCAGAGTCAGGAGGGCATGACTGCTTCTGGCGAACATGGAGAAGATTTACGTGGCCTGGCATGAAGAAATATATTAGCGAGTACATTAGCTCTTGTCAACAATGTCAAATGAACAAAGCCAAAATACAAGCAGAAGACTGACAGCATGATTTTTCCACCTCATTCCAATATCCCATTCGAAACCGTACGTGCTGATTTCGCCGAACTGAAGGAAAAAGCGAGGGAGTGAAGAAAACGCAATCCTTTTTGGTCTCCATTGATGAATGCTCAAGGATGCTAGCTGCCAATCCAGGAAAAGAAAATGCTGCTGCTGTCATATCGCTCTTGAGCAGCAGTGAAATGTGTTGTATCCGATAATGAACCCTCATTCAAGAGCCAGGCATTCGCAAGGTGGGCAAAAGAAAAACACATACTACCCTGAAGTTTACAGACCCTCACCATCCATCAGCTAACGGACTAGCAGAGCGTGCCGTCCGAGATTCCCAGGAGGATTCCCAGGAGGGTGGAAGTGTTGCCTCCAAGCAGCTGTGTCTCACCACAACAGATCGCATACAAGCACTCTTGGATGCAGCCCTCAATACACCGCCTTCGGGAAACCTGCTTATTTGCCTGCGGACGACATACTTGGAATATCAGAGAAGCTTCACTTCAAGGTTCATTACGACGGCTTGTTGGGCAAGTTGGTACATAGTCTTGGTGGGAATACCAGCAGAACCAAAAAGAAAGCAGAAGGAACCGAGACAAGAAAAAAGAGACAGAGACAGGTAGAATGCTGGACTAACAACTGACTTTTATTCGATGAACCGCGAACAAGAAACCGATATGAGCATGCGCGCAAACAGCAATCACACAGAAATGCCCCCCTATCACTACATGCTAGAATCACCGTCAAGGTACCGAAGCTCTTTGACATTTAGAAACACACCTACACGCCGCGCGCACACACGTCGCGCGAGCGCACACGCACGCGCACGCACACAAGCCGCGCGAGTACACACGCACGCACACACGCCGCGCGAGCACGCACGCACACACGCCGCGCGAGCACGCACACACGCCGCGCGTGTACACACGCACGCACACACGCCGCGCGAGCACACACGCACGCACACACGCCGCGCGAACACACACGCACGCACACACGCCGCGCGAGTACACACGCACGCACACACGCCGCGCGAGTACACACGCACGCACACACGCCGCGCGAGTACACACACCGCGCGAGTACACACGCACGCACACACGCCGCGCGAGTACACACGCACGCACACACGCCGCGCGAGCACGCACACACGCCGCGCGAGCACACACGCACGCACACAAGCCGCGCGAGTACACACGCACGCACACACGCCGCGCGAGTGCACACGCACGCACACACGCCGCGCGAGCGCACACGCACGCGCACGTCGCGCGAGCGCACGCACGCACACACGCCGCGCGAGTACACACGCACGCACACACGCCGCGCGAGCACGCACACACGCCGCGCGAGCACGCACACACGCCGCGCGAGCACACACGCACGCACACAAGCCGCGCGAGTACACACGCACGCACACACGCCGCGCGAGCACGCACACACGCCCCGCGAGCACACACGCACGCACACACGCCGCGCGTGTACACACGCACGCACACACGCCGCGCGTGTACACGCACGCACACGCCGCGCGAGCACACACGCACGCACACACGCCGCGCGAGCACACACGCACGCACACACGCCGCGCGAGCACACACGCACGCACACACGCCGCGCGAGCACACACGCACGCACACACGCCGCGCGAGCACACACGCACGCACACACGCCGCGCGAGCACACACGCACGCACACACGCCGCGCGAGCACACACGCACGCACATACGCCGCGCGAGTACACACGCACGCACATACGCCGCGCGAGTACACACGCACGCACACACGCCGCGCGAGCACGCACACACGCCGCGCGAGCACACACGCACGCACACAAGCCGCGCGAGTACACACGCACGCACACACGCCGCGCGAGCACGCACACACGCCGCGCGAGCACACACGCACGCACACACGCCGCGCGTGTACACACGCACGCACACACGCCGCGCGAGCACACACGCACGCACACACGCTGCGCGAGTACACACGCACGCACACACGCCGCGCGAGTACACACGCACGCACACACGCCGCGCGAGCACACACGCACGCACACACGCCGCGCGTGTACACACGCACGTACACACGCCGCGCGAGCACACACGCACGCACACACGCCGCGCGAGCACACACGCACGCACACACGCCGCGCTAGTACACACGCACGCACAGACGCCGCGCGAGCACGCACACACGCACGCACAGACGCCGCGCGAGCACGCACACACGCCGCGCGAGCACACACGCACGCACACACGCCGCGCGTGTACACACGCACGCACACACGCCGCGCGAGCACACACGCACGCACACACGCTGCGCGAGTACACACGCACGCACACACGCCGCGCGAGTACACACGCACGCACACACGCCGCGCGAGCACGCACACGCCGCGCGAGCACACACGCACGCACACAAGCCGCGCGAGTACACACGCACGCACACACGCCGCGCGAGCACGCACACACGCCGCGCGAGCACACACGCACGCACACACGCCGCGCGTGTACACACGCACGCACACACGCCGCGCGAGCACACACGCACGCACACACGCACGCACACACGCACGCACACACGCCGCGCGAGCACGCACACACGCACGCACACAAGCCGCGCGAGCACGCACACACGCCGCGCGAGCACGCACGCACACACGCCGCGCGTGTACACACGCACGCACACACGCCGCGCGAACACACACGCACGCACACACGCCGCGCGAGCACACACGCACGCACACACGCCGCGAGAGCACACACGCACGCACACACGCCGCGCGAGTACACACGCACGCACACACGCCGCGCGAGTACACACGCACGCACACACGCCGCGCGAGTGCACATACGCCGCGCGAGTACACGCGCACGCACAAGGGTGTTTTGAATCCAAAGAGCCGCCGCTTCTCCTTTTTTTTTGGAAGCCTAAACGATTGTACTCCTGCAGAGGTATGATTTCAGGAAACATGCGCGCAACAACAACCAATTCACGGAACCAGTTCACGCAATATCTCAGGATAAATATGCAAGCCCCGCGCGCGCTGCTCCGAGGGGATGGTGGCTGGCCTCCGCCGCTGCGTGCGGCTTCGCCGCGGCCACCAGGAGATTGGTTGAACGTCACGAAAAGTGCGCGGCGCTGAGGCGGCGTGCGGAGAGCGGCGAGATGAAAGAATGGCCAAACTCTCCCGAAGAGTATATATGGCTCTGCTTGCACCGCATGCCGTTTCTTTTTTATTTTTATTTTTTTGTTGTTGCGCCGGCGCCGCGAGGGAAGAGCGTCTACTGCTACCTTAGACAAAGCGCCCGTGCTGCGCTGAATGATGGTTGTCATTTCACAATTCACGGTGGTGAAAGTGAAGACGACCATTATAACCAGTTGTGCACAGAGGTTATCTCTTTTATTTAACCTCGAATTTCTGGTGCGCTAGAAGCAAACCACTCGGCGTTCGGCGCGCACGGCGTTTCATTGTCTTTTTGAGCCGGCGACGCATCCAGGGAGCTTCAACGGCGAACGGGTGCCGGCCTAAGGAGCTTCGCTCCTAAAAACGTTGGTGGAATAAGGAAATCCGGGAAGCGACGTGAAGCATTACGGGAGCATAGAAAAACAAAAAAAAAGGAGAAGCAGCCGCAGGACGAAGTCAACAAAATATGGGAAATTATATCAACAGAAAAAGCCCATTGTACCGAAATTGGTCGAGGCAAAAATTAAAGGTGAAAGTGAACGCTGAATGACAGAGAGACGGGAAAAAAATTGGGGGGGGCCCTTAAGCTTAGCGTTTAAGAGTTGAACGCGATAGCGACATGGGGTCCCTAGTGCGTACTTCAATCACTTATTGCATACTATGTAATGGGTAGCATGCTTTAAACCACGAGCAATTATGCGCGGGAAATGTTTCCGAACTTGCTATGCACCCACTACGTGTTCTTAAGGGAATTCGCGCAGTAACGTGTGTGCCTTTTGTAGTGGGTGGACGGCTTTGAACCACAATTTCGTTATGATATTCACATCTTCTGAAGCCCGATGGCAATGTACGCTTGTACTACGCAATATTACTGCGATATTACATGTTATATTGTGACGCCTGTATACAGGACGCGTGTGTTTGTGAAGCATGAAAGTTATTTTCACTGTATTTTTACTTTATATGTAATCCCAAGCAGACGCATGGCTGTGTGGTAGAACACCTGTTTTCCGCGCAGACGGCCTGGGTTCGATCCTCACCCGAAAATTTTTATTATTTATATTACCTGCATCTCTCTCGATTTTTCGGTCACGGACAAGATGATGATTTTTCTCTCTGAACCAACGACGCCGCCGCCGACGCCGGAATTTCTGCGAAAGGAGCTCTTTGACGCTGTCGCGTTAAAAGAAGGCCGCGCTTAGGATATTTTGAAGCGACATAAAGGCGCTAGGTAGGAAGTCTGTCAAAACGCAACAACATATGCATGGGTTGCACGTGACGTCATTTCCGACTTGCAAAGCGAGCGACCACCATATTTAAAGGGGTCGTGAAACGTTTGCCAAAAATTTTCAACTACGTGTATATTCAGAATATCCTCGCCGTCCATTCAATAGTATACCTCGACTTGTTTCATCGTCCGGGTTCATTTAATAACTCTAAAAACACAGTTTCGATTCCCCGCTCAAGTTCCGCTCAAGTGTACAGCTGACGTCACTTGAAGTCAGCCAATGAAAAGTGTCTGTCGTCGACAAAACATGGCGGCGCAGCGATGTTTGCTGAGCCATAGTTGACCGAGGTTCGTAGCATCATACCGTGTCGATTGCGGCACCAGAAAGCCGTCACGAACGTTGTTTCCAATTTGTTAAGTTGTGCTAGAGGGTACTAGAACTTTTGAGTGGCGCCAACGGAGACCGGTTCTATTATTAGCCGCTGACCCCTCTCGCGTGGAAAATTGCGGCGGCGCTGTCATCGCCGGCACTTGAAGAGTGCCCGCTCGATCCACGGTTCTGATGGTTGCTGCCTGGGATTCTCCGCGTTGGAAAAATCTCTCCTGATCTGCGCATCTCCTGCTATGCCTCCGAAGCAACGGCTGCATCATTCCTATGTGCCAGAATGCAAGACTTATTGCAAGACGTGTGCTGAACAGATGCGGAAAACTTCCCTTTCGTAATTGATTTTCGGCCTTACGGGACGGCATCGCAAATGATATGTCGAGCAGCAAGAGTGGCAAATATTCTCTTACGGAGATTTTTATCGTAAGAAATTTTGTGAACACTGGCTCAGGATTTCAAATTGGCTCTTGTCCCTGCATATGAATTGCCACGAATGCTTCAGTGGAGAGACCTGCGGAGGTTGAGCAAGCCACTGGATGTGGACCGCGCAGTGTGCGAGTTACATTCCGAGCCCCGTTTTGTGTTGAGATTGCGTACTAATCGTGAACGCGGCCGAAGTGCGAGTACCTAGAGGAACGCTATGGTTTCCCCCGATGTGCTGCCAACTGTCGCCGAACTTGCTTTCGTACCTGAGTGTGAATTACGACACCAACACCGAGGCAAAAGGAAACTAAACACCCGCGGAAAGAATAGCGCCATCGCACAGATGACTTTTTTTTTTACTTTCCTAGATGACGTTTAAAGCACTGATATAGAAGACTCGGAGTACGATGCTGGTTGTAACTACGTTGGCGAGCCTTCGACGCTAAATATAGCGCTTCTGTTAAAGTTAATGATGTCGAGACGCTCTGCTGGTAAGGGCAATGCCCTCGAACGCGGCGTCAGTGCAGCACTTCGCAAGAGACAGCCGTACGCACCCGAGTCGCGTTCCAAAAAACCCCACTTTATTCTATCCCGCTCCTTACATCACGATGAGGGTGCGACTAGTCAGTCATCATTTATACGCGCCCTCTACATCCCCCCTTCCGGAGCATGAATGTATTATCTTTAGGAAAACCTCACAGTAACCGCAGTAACATGCGCACATCAGTCGCAAGGTCAGAACTTCAGTCTGCGTGGAGTTTTCAAACGTCTTCCATAACGTGAATATCGAGCACCGGGAGACCCAGGAACCGGTGCACTTTCGTTTTGCTCGTTGTCCGTCGCAGACTGGCCAGTTAAAGCGTCCTCACTGTGGTCACCATCGACTGGAGCATCCGACACCAGGCCTAGAGGTTCAGAAGTATGTTCATGAACATTCGCACAGTCTGTTGCCAGTGGTATGGGCGAGTTTGTCTTAGATGAATTCCTCGAACAAGCAGATGATGAAGCGCATAATGTAGACGGGGAACTGACGCTTGGGACAAGATGTCGACGATTCCTGACTAGGACACTGCTGGGCGTCTGGACCACATAAGAGCGTGGCCTTTGAGCAGGACTCAGAACTGTAGCCCACACTTTGGCGTCTCGCACCCACACTTCTTCCCCTTCTTTTTGGGCACGGAGATCCTTTGCCGCGTGGTGAGTATCGAAGTTCCTTGCTTGCGCTTGTCGTTGTCTTCTGTCCCTATCTTCAAAGTCATTGGTCGACGGCCAGTCCGGCCTGAGCTTTCTTCTAAGAACTGGGATTGGCGTCCGAAGGGAGCGTCCCATCAAGAGCTCAGCTGGACTATACCCGCAGATGCCTGGGGTGTTACGGTAAGCGAGTAATGCCAAGAATGGATCAGTGGCTTTCTTAAACATGTCCTTAATGGTGCGCACCATGCGCTCTACTTCCCCGTTGGATCGCGCATAACGGGGACTACTTGTAATGTGCTGGAATCCATATCCTCGGCAAAGTTCTGAAATGCTGTACACGCGAACTGCAGCCCATTGTCGCTGATCACGGTATCTGGAATGGCATGTCGTGCAAAAATGTTTTTCGTTGCAAGGATGACCGCATCAGCCGACGTGGATCGCAGAGAAATAACTTCCGGGTATCTAGAGCGGTAGCCCACTACAAACGAGAAATCTTGGCCATCTAGATGGAAGAAATCAATGGCGACTTGCTCCCAAGGTGAGGAGGGAGTCTTAGTGCAGATTAGAGGATCACCTGGCTGGATTCTAATAGTAGCACAAGAGCGACAGTTGGATATGGCTGTCTTGAGTTGGCTAGTGATAACGGGCCGCCAGAGCGAACTTCTGGCTAAAGCCAAACACCGGTTGGTGTCTTGATGGCCCTCATGTAGCAATTCCAGCATGTTCTTGCGCAAAACATTTGGGACAACGAGCCTTTCACCCATAAATAGCAAGCCTTCACAGACAGAGAAGTTGCTGCGACGTTTACAAAAAGAATCATGTTAAGGGGTAACCGATCATGTCTGGGCCAGCCTCTAGTGCAGTATTCTGCCAGTGTAGCGCATTCTCCATCCAAAGCCTGCTGGGCGTTAAAGTTATCCAGACGTACTGCCAAAGTAGAGGGAAGAGCCGCAAGTACCTGGGATACGAAGAGTTCCACGTTGTTTATTGAAACTGGAGGCGACACTTGAGGGTCCCTGGACAGAGTGTCCGCAGTGGCTAAGAATTTGCCTGGCACGTATCTGATGGAGAACTGGTACGGAAGCAGTCGTACCCGGAAACGGTGCACCCTTGGAGGCATGACGTCGAGGTCAGCTGAATTAAGCAGCTTAACAAGTGGTTAGCGATCGGTCTCGATGATAAACTGGAGAACCCGCAAGAACTCGTCGAATCTTTGGACAGCCCACGCGGCAGCCAGAGCTTCCTTTTCGATTTGACTGTATTTCTGCTCTGTAGTGGTGAGCGCTCTTGATGCAAAAGCGACTGGACGTCTTTCACCGTTAAGTTGGTCGCGTAAGAGTACGGCTCCAAGTCCATAAGAGCTAGCATCTGCAGATACAATTGTTGTAAGCTCGGGGTTACACCTGGCTACACAGTCACTTGAAGTCACCATTTGCTTCAGCGACTCAGACGCTGTGACTTGAGCAGGCCCCAAGGTCCAAGTAGTGTTCTTGTTCAGCAACAGCCGAATAGGTGCGGTCACAGTCGAGAGGTTCGGCAAGAAGCGTCCAATGTGGTTGAGCATGCCGAGGAAGCGTCGAACTCCAGCCAAGTCAGTAGGAGGTTGCAACCCCGAAATGGCAGCTAGCTTATCTGGGTCAGGTGGCACGCCGTCAGCACTGACGATCACGGCAAGAAATTTGACTGCTAAAACACCAAAGGCGCATTTGGTGGCATTCAGAATGATGCCGCTATCTTGAAGTTTCTGAAGAACAACCCGTAGATGATGGTCGTGCTCCGCTCTACCTCTGCCGAACACCAAAATATCGCCAACCATGTTGACGCATCCTTCGGTTCCTTCAAGAATGCGAGACATCTGGCGCTGGAAAACTTCCGGAGCAGACGTAATTCCGAAGGGCAGGCGGCAGTAGCAGTAGCGTCCAAACGGAGTAATAAACTTTGTATACTCTTGCGAGCTTTCAGAGACGCACCTTGTGGAATCCGGCTTGTGCGTCGAGCTTGGAGAATACTGTTGCAGGTCCAACTATACTCCATCTCACAATTACCTTGCAGCACTGCCGAAGCTACGAGGAGTAAACAGGCAGTGTCCTTGCGCAGCACGTAATATAGTCCCGGTCTTAACCCTCGTATTCGTAAACGCTCCTTGACTTGCCACCGCCTTCAATGCAGCACAAACGCGTTTCAAACGCACTGACTTTAGGCGGTGCCAAGGCAGCACAAGTCGGTGCGTTCGAAACGCGTTTGTGCTGCATTGAAGGCCGTGGCAAGTCAAGTTCAAGTCAAGGAGCGTTTACGAATACGGGGGTAACTCTCATTATCAACGAGGTGCAAGTGCTTTAGCTGTGCTTCTCGCATGACGCGTTACGGCGATACGTGGCACGTTAGGCCCTCCACGCATGCACTTCGAAATTTCTGAAATAATGAAGAGATTACCGGCTGGTAGGCGTAATAACCACCCTAACCACGGTGACGTACAGCAACATGGCAGCCCCCATACACGCCAGACCACCCGCTTCGATCCGAATTCGTGCTCTTCACTGGCTCCCTGCCCGGAAAGTCAGATATAGGTGGCATAATCTGTCATCGCTTAGTCTAATCTAACGCTGAGGGCAAATAATCAGGTATCTTCTATCGCAATTATTTATATCGCTCGTTTGTTTTGGTGCTGCTAAGCTACTGAGGCGATGCCAAGCCTTAAAAGTGGTTTGATGTTAACTGAGCAGATGTCGCTACAACATTAGCGTCGGTGATACGTTGACGATGCGAAACACCCTGAATGTCTATATTGTTTTCTGTGCCAATGATTTGCTGTTCCACTCAAGAATGGTACGTGATTGCTGCTAAAATTGCTTTGACCGTGCTGACAAAAAAGAACTCGGTGAAAACGCCAGTATGAACGCTGTTATAAAAAGAACCGCGTTCCTCACAAACGCCAGTGAACACGCCCGGCACGAGTGGGTTTCTAAACATAAAGAAACGGCAAGGTGGCGTTCCCGCAGAGGTTTTTGCGTTTTGTACTAACTGGAGGGAGTAAGTATCGACAAGGTAGGTGAGCCGACGCCAAAGAGACGACGAGCAGACGACGCGACGGGGATGAACACGTCTCGAGGGGGGCTTTCGCCTTTCCTATTGGCTAACAAGCCCTGCAGCTTCCACAGTGAAGCAAGGTACTTCTGAGATGGAGTATAGTCCAAGCACCTGGTCGACTGTTGGCATAAGGTGTCGCTCACGGAGTACCACTTGGTTAAGTTTGGTTAAGTCCACGCACAGTCGATAACCACCGGATGATCTGGGAACGACTACAACACCGGCGCACCATGGCGTAGGCGTCTCAACTCGTCCAATCACCCCATCTCGCTCGAGCTTGTTGAGTTCACTTTTCACCACTCCCAAAAGTGGTATGGGGATCCTTCTTGGTACGGGTAAGGAGAATGGCACTGCTCCTGGCTTGATGCGAATGTGATACTCGTCAGGCATTGTACCCAAGCCTGAGAAGAGTGGAGACGCGGCTGGAGGCGCAGATCGAAGCGTAGCAATTTTGTGGTCTTGAGGTTCATCGTCCACAAACTGGATGACTTCGACAATCGCCTTGTAACCAAGGAGAGGTGTGTCAGTGTACCTATATGGTGAAGTAGCGCAATTTAGACGGGGACAAAGAGGTCAAGAAGGACACGACACTTGCTACACTCGCAACTGCGAGTGTAATGTCGATGAGGTGTCTCGATGAGGCTGAGAGGTGTGTCGATGCCATGCACCACGTAGAGTTTCTGTTGTATAGAGCGAGAACGCCAGGTCAAAGTTGCCGGAAACGTACCCATGAGTTTGAGTCTGTTGCGTCCAGGCCCAAGAAGTTGCTTGCCTCCTGGCGGGTCAAGCGAAGCTGGGCATCCCTGGAACGTTATAGGGACAACAGACACGTCGGCACCCGAGTCCACTTTGAAGCGAAGAGCGCGTCCAGTGACTTCAACGCTGACGAACCGACGAAGGTCGCGGGAGGCGTTTACTGCGAGCAGCTCAATGTGGCTGAGACGCTTCTTCCTGGAACGACATTCCCCAACCTATATTTCCTCCACATCCTCCATCCCACTTCTTACCCTGACAAATGTCCTGGCTGCGGAGCGGTCCCGACGTTATTTCACGTAACGCTGGAATGTCAGCGTCCGCCTGCCAGTCGTTCTCCTCCCCCATCTCCTCCCCCCATTCCAACCCTGCAAGACTGGGACGCCATGCTGCGTGACGAAAGCCCGAGTGGCCAGCGGGCGCTGGTCCGTCGGGCACGGGACGCGGCAGCTGCTGTTGGAGCTCTGGACTGAGAGCCCCACCCGACACTCCTCAATGAAAATAAAAAGTTTTTCTCTCTCTCTCTGCAGCGAAGTGTCCTCTCATGTGGCATAAGTTGCATGTAGCCTTCTTCGCCGGGAAATCTTGGCGAGAGTGCGCCGAGTGACCACAGTAGTCGCACGTAGCGTTCTATGAGACGCGATGCTGGTTGGCCTCTGAACTACAGGAGCGTTCAGACGCGTCTGAGCTGCGGTCACTGGCTTGCTTCTTTGCAAGAGCGTCTATGTTGAAAGGATCTGCTTGCGAACTGCGGGCTTGTTTTATCATTTCAGCGTATTCGTGCTGGCGAGCTTGAGTCAGCGCATCTTGAAGAGTGAGCTTCGAGACGCGTCAGAGCTGGTCCGACAGGCGGGAACCCAGTAGGCCGCGCACGAGATGATCTTCTACCGTAAGAGGGTAGCCGCATTTCTTGACCATGTTCTTGAGCACGGTGTAGAACGCGTCTAGTCTCTGCGGGCAGCTGATTGCGTTTGTGGAACCGGCTGGACTCGTAGACTTTGTTGATCGGGCGAACAAAGTATCCGTTGAACTTTTCCTCGACTGCGTCGTATGAGGCGTAAGCTTCCGTGTCAGTCATGAGAGAGGACAAAATAACACGAGCTTGAAGACCCATGCAGTTGAGCAAGGTGCGGACTTTTATTTCTTCGGCAGCAGACGCTAGGCCTGACGCGAAGGAGAAGTCTTCGAACTGTTGAATCCATGCCGGCCACTGACCTGCGTTGTCGAAGTTGAACGGCGGCGGAGAGCGAAGCGAAACGCTGGCGCCAAGACGAGCAGCAGAAATTGAAGTCTCGGGATCAGACATCTTAGTGGCAGGATCCCACTTCTGACACCATGTCGAGACGCTCTGCAGGTAAGGGCAATGCCCTCGAACGCGGCGTCAGCGCAGCACTTCGCAAGAGACAGCCGTACGCACCGGAGTCGTGTTCCAAAAAACCCCACTTTATTCTCTCCCGCTCCTTACATCACGATGAGGGCGCGACTAGTCAGTCATCATTTATACGCGCCCTCTACTAATGACAGCGCACGAATTTTCAAATTTTTCTATGTGCACTTGACTTCTGCACAAATGAAATCACAATTGAAAGAGCCGTGTTTTTTTTATTGCTAAGTCCAGGTGCGGTGTGTGTGTGTGTGTGTGTGTGTGTGTGTGTGTGTGTGTGCGCGCGTGCGTGCGTGCGTGCGTGCGTGTGTGTGTGTGTGTGTGTGTGTGTGTGTGTGTGTGTGTGTGTGTGTGTGTGTGTGTGTGTGTGTGTGTGTGTGTGTGTGTGTGTGTGTGTGTGTGTGTGTGTGTGTGTGTGTGTGTGTGTGTGTGTGTGTGTGTGTGTGTGTGTGTGTGTGTGTTGATTGATAGGTGTCGTTGGACCATCGCTCGAGAAGCGACGGTCTCGCAACGAGCTGCAAGCATTCCTCTGTGTTGTGGAACGGGGTGTGCGTCGTTTGTGCCTGCATATGAATTCACAAATGTGCTCAAGGAAAAGGCCCCTCTTCAGCCTCAGCTGCTCAGGGAGATCGCTAAATGATCATAATAATACCTAGGGTATAACGTCCCGAAACCACGATATGATTATGAGACGCCGTAGCGGAGGGCTCCTGAAATTTAGACCACCTTGTGTTCTTTAACGTGCACTGACATCGCACAATACACGGGCCTCTACCATTTCGCCTCCATCGAAATGTGACAGACGCTGATCGAACCCGCGATCTTCGGGTCAGCAGCCGAGGACCATAACCACTGCTCCGCCGCGGCGGACAAATGATTGGAATGTTCATCCCTATTTTATTAAATGTCGTACAGTGTACAGATGCATTCTACTTTAAATCTACATAGCAAATCTGCCTCCAGGACCAAATGTATCATGTTAAAATAAGCATATAACGAAGGAGTGAGTCGCATCTTCTCATGTATTTAAATAATGCAATGACTAAATTCTCCTTTTTGCGGAGCAATTGCTATACAAGTTCCTCCGCTGGCCTTTGAAAACAAGTCACTCCTTAAGCGACGAATGCTGAAAACTACATAGAGCAATGTGCACAAAATCCGAGCTTCGAACAGCAGACCAATTAAGACGCTTGTGTCAAGGTGAAAGCACTAACTCTGTCGTTGCCAGTATGAAAAATCTGCTGCAGCAAACGCTGAGAGCATTCTTCAGTACAAACTTCAGTCTTGGTCTCCCAAAAATATATTTGTAAATCAAATGTGTCGCTCTGTTACCTGCGCATTTGCATTTGTTTGCCTGCACTGTTTGCAGCGCATGTGAAAGGATTATTCATTACTGGATACTTGAATGGGAAGTGCACTTGTAGGACCTGCTGTGGAATTACTATAAATCACTCCGGCAACTGAGCTGCGCTAACGACGCGAACAAAAGCTACGCAAGCGGTCACGGCACGTGTTTCAAAGCAAAGCAATTATTACTGCACGTAACTCGCTTTGATGTAAAAATTGTTACGACGTCGCGCAGAGGAACTTTTACATGATCGCATGTACAGATGTCAGCGTGGGAATTAAAGTGCATTTTACTCACCCCTCTGCATTAATTTAGAAATTTACGGCGTATGTTTTCGAACGGAAGCAAAGATAGAACACTACACGAGCATGAGCCATATTTCTGTGCGCGTCGAGAACGCGCTGCGCGACAGGCTGCAAGCTGCAAGCAAGCGCGAGAGGCGAAGACGCGTTCAAGTGCGGTTGACTACAGCGCCACCGCCAACGCTCCGCGCGCGGCGGCCCTCTCCACGACGGCCGATCGCGCCGCTCAAAATATTCTAGTACACTCTAGTTGTGTGCCACTGTCTGACGACGCAATGAATAAAAAAATTCCCCCCCTCCCCGAAGGGAATCGTGAGGAAATGCGAATGCATTTCTTGCGCCGACACCGACTTCTGCCATCGCCTTGAGAGGCGCCCAGCCAGCGAATGGTCGAGAGTGAGGCGCGAGCGGACGGGAGAGTGGGGCGCAGGGAGGAGAGAGAGCGAACGGCGAGAGAAGGAGCGGCGAAGCACTGCACCTACCCTCTCCTACACTCTCTCGCACCACATGCTCCGGTTGCTAGGGGCGAGGATAAGCGCGCGCGCCCGCAGCTGTTGCTATGGGAGAGGGAGTGAGCGCGCCGCCGCGGACAACGCCGGATGCCGGACATAGCCCGACTAAGAAATGCATTCGCGTTTCAAAAGAAAACACCGGCCAAATAAAAGTTTTAAAAGAAACGACGTACTATACCTCGACTTGTTTCATCGTCTCACGACGCACACGGTAGGCATATCGAGGACTGACTAATCCACCCAAAACACGCCGTAAAACAACCTAACGCAAGTGGTAAGAAAAACACTGGTACGCCGCTGATCTAGGGACCTTAGCTGCGCCGAGCGGGCGAAGGCTGTACTTGAAAGCGGTACCAAGCAGATCACTCGCTGTCAAAGCGCAAAAATTGCTGTGTTATTTTTTTTCTTTCCTAGGTTCCCATAAATTATCATTTTGGAGCTTTTGGAACTACACTACTTCACCAGCGGATGGGAGAGGAGCTTAGTAGTAAAGCAGCTTCTGTCGGAGCGTGTCGTCGTTCTAATCGAAGTTAGTTAACGACGCACATTACGGTCGAAGTCAAAATTTGTTTGTCCAGATGCATGGGCGTCGACAGGCTTTAGTTAACACGAAAGTGTTTTATGCCATGGTCCACCAAGATTTGAGTGACGTATTTCCGTCACGGAAATGACGTCAAAAAATACACATGATCAGAAGACAAAGAAAAAAAGTTCCGTCAACGGGAGTCGAACCTCCGACCTCTAGGTCCGCGACAAGAGAAGCCGGGCACGCTATCCACTGCGCCACGCTGACATACTTCGCAGGCTTTAAAACAAGCCTTTTATATCTACCACTGTTCTCCCACAGTTCTCTTACTAAGAGAAGTAATGCATTATGACCGTGAAATGCACGATTACTTTTTTCAAAGCGTTGTTTCTCCGCGTCCGTCCCATTCGGCGTGTTTCGAATAGTAAACGTGCAATTTTGCCGACGCATTAACACACTGCCAGGTGGCGTCCTTACCCCAGCATCCAAATGTTTTATCTAGGGACCTTAAGCATCCACACTCGTAGCATCCGTCCATACCAAAAATAGCTGTGCGTCGCGTGGCCGTAACTCCGCGTCCCTAGCCATGTTCCTAGCTCGCCCCGCGAAAAATCGCAGCCAGCCAACGGGGAAGACACGACGCGCGTTGCGTTTCCCTCTGGTCGGGCAGCGTTGTTCAATAACTCTTACATGCCGCGAGTAGGCGACCTTAGCCCAAGTTCAGCGCCCAATCATTGACGCTCTTCTGGCTGTCACACCGCTTTCAATGACTCCGCTCTCACCGCACAGCTACCACAAGCATCTATGACCACACGGGTTTCTTTAATCATTCATCATAGACGTTAGTCATCGGGATTCAGATGTACCACCAAGCGGCAGCGTGGATGCGTCCACGTCAAACGGTGCTATAACTGCCAAACACGAATACTTCTGCAAGCTCTCTAATATCAGTGTACAGAAAACATTCGACTACTTCTGTAAGGAGAACGACACGTTTCACTTTCGTGTTATACCGATTCCTATGACGGAGGGATCAACCATGTTTTTGTCTTGAATGGTGCGAACCCGCGTTGCATCGCAGTGGGGGAAGTGTTGGTATTGTTTGGGAGGACGACGGCGTCCACCTTCCTCTTCCGTCGCTTTTTACAGCAGTCCAAACGCGCAGATGCTGAGTCCGGTCATAACGGCCGTGGCCCAGCCATAGGTCGGCAAACTCACTCATGAGTCGACTCACTCAGACTCAGATCGAGCCGTGAGTCTGAGTCTGAGTGAGTCCGGGTGAGTAATATATTGGTGAGTATGAGTTCGAGTGAGTCCGGTTGAGAAAAAGTTTAGTGAGTCTGAGTCCGAGTGAGTCCAGTATAGGAAAATTTTGGCGAGTCTGAGTCCGAGTGAGCCTTAAACGCAAAATGTATTGCTTGAGTGAGTCTGAGTGAGCTCTAATCTTTTTTGCCGATGTATGATTCTACTTACCCAACCTCAGCATTACTGTCAGCCTTACGTAGGCTCACGTTTATACTCAGGCCGACTCACGCATGCTTCAAAGCACCAGTGTTCATACGCCAGCTCAATATTTATTGATCAGAGGTGTGAGTTACGGAGGGGGGGGGGGGCGTGACCGCCCCCCCCCCCCCCTCGAAAACGGTTTCCCGAGAATTCTTGATGAAAATGTTTCATGTGAGTAATATCTCTTTCAATAAAAAGGTGCTTACTGGATATCTCATATTTGAAGCCACTGATACTCATATTTGAAGGTACGAGGTCAAAAGGCGCCAAGTAGAGCACCGATTACGCGAGATATTGGTGTTGGAGAGCATTGACACCAAGTTCAAAGAAGCCAATTGTACGCTAACGGACTCATGAGTCGGCTCACTCAGACTCACTCAGACTCAGATCGAGCTGTGAGTCTGAGTCTGAGTGAGTCCGGGTGAGTAATATATTGGTGAGTATGAGTTCGAGTGAGTCCGTTTGAGAAAAACTTTAGTGAGTCTGAGTCCGAGTGAGTCCAGTTGAGGAAAATTTTGGCGAGTCTGAGTCCGAGTGAGCCTTAAACGCAAAATGTATTGCTTGAGTGAGTCTGAGTGAGCTCTAATCTTTTTTGCCGATGTATGATTCTACTTACCCAACCTCAGCATTACTGTCAGCCTTACGTAGGCTCACGTTTATACTCAGGCCGACTCACGCATGCTTCAAAGCACCAGTGTTCATACGCCAGCTCAATATTTATTGATCAGAGGTGTGAGTTACGGAGGGGGGGGGGCGTGACCGCCCCCCCCCCCCCCGAAAACGGTTTCCCGAGAATTCTTGATAAAAATGTTTCATGTGAGTAATATCTCTTTCAATAAAAAGGTGCTTACTGGATTGCAGCCACTGATATCTCATATTTGAAGGTACGAGGTCAAAAGGCGCCAAGTAGAGCACCGATTACGCGAGATATTGGTGTTGGAGAGCATTGACACCAAGTTCAAAGAAGCCAATTGTACGCTAACGGACTCATGAGTCGGCTCACTCAGACTCACTCAGACTCAGATAGAGCCGTGAGTCTGAGTCTGAGTGAGTCCGGCTGGAAAAAAAATTTTGTGAGTTTGAGTCCGAGTGAGTCCGGCTGGGAAAAATTTTAGTGTATCTGAGTCAAAGTGAGTCCGGTTGAGGAAAAGTTTGGTGAATCTGAGTCTCATTGAGTCCCAAGGGCAAAATATATTTCATGAGTGAGTCTGAGTGAGCTCCACATGTTTTGCCGACCTCTGGGCCCAGCAGTAGGCTCGATGCCCTGTCGGGGTTCGCGTTGTTCATTACATTCACAGGTTTTCCATTGAAAGAGAACACGTTCACATATGTTCCATTGTCAGGCCAAACTTAAAGGAGCAGTGACATCAACTTTACGCATGTCGCGTTTTTTGCGTCAACGTGTAGTTATTGATCCCCTAGTAACGATTCGGTACTGATAATGCAACAGAGGGACGAATTAATATATCTAATAATGATTAGTAGGACCAGTATCGAACGCAATACAAAACGGGAACAAAGCCCGCCAATTTTTAGCGCTGCCAACGCTGCCAAGCGGCCACCTCCCGCGGTCACGCCCCATCGGATCACGTGACCGCACGAAATGCTGACGCGAGTTTCAGCTGACATTTCGTCTGCTCGGCGCGCACGTGTAGGCATGTGTTCGCCACCCCCCATCGTCGTCGCCGCCGTCAAGAGCGTCCACAAGCGACGATGAAAACACTGAGGAATATGGAATCGCTGCGATTTGCGACGTGGTGAATCATTTACGGTTCGATCCTCTTCAGAGTAGTGATTCTGATATCGACGCCCGACCCAGCAGCGACGAGGAGGCAGCTGGAGACGCGCGCTTGGGCCATGCTGGCTGGCAAGACATATCACAACTACGCATATGAACGCTGCGTGCGTGTTACTTCTTTGAAATGATATTTCTCTGAACCATACGTTCCGTACTGGTGCACTTTGATCGGTTATTGTCACGTTTGCGTCTACCTAAGCATAACCAATGCGTTGTAAACACTGGTCAGCTAGTGAATGTTGCCATATGTGTCAATTGTAATGTATACTGCTCATAGACTGAAACGCGACAAGAAAAAAAAAGTGAAACGTGGAGGCCTGGCGTTTTGATTCCGTGAGCGCGTTGTGGGGGTAGCGTTTCGCAATGGCGCGCCATAGTTTTCGCTTTTTCTCTTATTTGAAGAGCATGATTGCAGCGCACAACGGTTCCACGGCATGCTGGCACGTAATGCGATGGAGATCGTAGCTTCGAATAATCACATTCGCGCTCATGACTCCACGACAGTCCACCCGAAGCGGCACAACGAAAACGCAGGACTCTCACGAACGCGCGGCACGAACCAAGCAAAACAAAACAAGCGACGCCGTTGCCAGGCAGCCTGGCGTCGCCACCAAGCGGTACTACAAGTAGGCACCACGATGAAAACATTAAACTTCTCGACGTCAGCGTTGCTCGCGCAACGCTGACGTAGCCTACACGCTAGCCTAGACGCTGACGTAGCCTAGACGCTAGCTGAACACGTCAAAATAGTGTCGATGTTGCATGGCACGAACGCGCAGTTGAGCCTTTGCCCGCTCTTTGCGCTCGATTTGAAATTTGGTGTCACTGCTCCTTTAACTCGAGACGCGTTTACTCAAGGGGAAAGTTCGTATGCACATCGCTGTGAATCTAGGCAGCATTCTGGAGAAGCGACGTAATCATGTCAGTAAACGTGTTAAACCTGGGCATACCGCGAAAATACCTTTACCTGTGATTTAGTGAAGACTGCGGACTGGAATGCCTTTCTCCTTTTCCAAGTCTCCTCTGTTATTGCGCGCTAGCCGTGCGCTTTACGACGCTTTTCGGACATCCTCAATAAGAACGTGTTGTTCGGCGAGTTGGTGATTACATAACACGATGATTTTAGCGCTAAAAAAGACGAACACATGTGAGAGACAGGACAGGCGCCTGTCCTGTCTCTCACATGTGTTCGTCTTTTTTAACGCTAAAATCATCATGTTACGGACATCCTTGTTCGCGCATACCGCTTTATTATAATCGCGTGCAAACTAAACATTCTAACTCGTGGCTGCGCCTTGCCTTTCGAAGCAGAAGTTCCACTTCTTGTTCTGTATCCGATAATAGCGCAAATAGTTATGGTGAAGCCGGTGGCGCGTCCGAAGAACACATATCAGCGCTGCAAAGCTCCGGACTACGATTCTAGGTGTTCTTAAACATGGCGGCTTTCAGTCCTCTCGTGCTCGGATGTGACGTCCGTGCGACCTGTGTATTGTAGATGAAAGAGGAAATCGATTGGAAGGGCACGAAGCGCAAGGCTACATCCGAAAGATAACAGCCGAGTCGTTTAAAAAGATCGTCCAGGGGATTTCCCTTGTGAGTAAAAGTATGACGGAGAGCGCAAGCGAGGAAGAGCTAGTACTTGAGAATTTCAACTGGAAAAAGGCCGAAGGAAAAATTCCTAAGCGCACTACTCCGGGCTTAGATGGGGTTCCCGCCAGCCTCATTAACGAACTAGGACATAACGCTAAGCAAGCACTGTTGAAAGCCGTAGAAAAATGCTTACAGGACAGGCAAATACCGGAGAGTTGGCGAAAAAGTAGAATGAACCTAATCTATAAAGGCAATGGAGAAAAGGATAACATACACTCGTATAGACCGATAACCATTACATCGGTACTATACACTGCAGGTTGGCGATGCAGGCAGTAAAAATAAAAGTAGAAACGTGGGCAGAATATAACAATATTTTGGGAGAACTTCAGAATGGATTTCGAGTCGACAGGCGGTTAGACGATAACCTGTTCGTTCTCACTCCGTGTATAGAAATATCTTAGAAATATCTAAAATAGAAAACATACCCTTGTACATGGCTTTTCTAGACATCACTAGGGCGTACGACAACGTTAATGAGGAAATTTTGTGGGATATATTGAAAGGAATGGGCATAGGCGACGACTACGTACAGCTTTTGAGGGAGATATACCGAGACAATACAGTTATCATAGAATGGGAAGGAATAGGTAGCAAAGAGAACGTTGGTATTCAGTGGCGGATCCAGGGGGGGGATGTGACGTAGCGGTTACCTGGCTGGATATCCCTGCCTTGCGATTTCCGTGGAAAGCAGCTCGCTTCGGAGGAACAAAGGGTGAGCGAGGACAAATAGGCCGGCGCGAGGGCATTGCCTGCTGCCCCAGCGCCGATGGGAATGTGTCGTACCAGATCTACATTCATCATTTCCCTGTTGCAATCGGCCACCACCAATGGAGGAGGAGGAGGCCAGTCTTCAAGAATGGAGGAGAAGGCTCGGTGTCGTCAGTCGAGATTTGAAGATGTCTCTGTAATCATCTTACACACTGTCCATATTTGTAAATACAGCTGTTGAAAGAAAAAGTGGTCCTGAATGTCGACGCTCTAAGACCTCCTAACCATTCATGGTGGCTTTCGACACCCACGTACCCGGTCCCCCAGTCAACACACCGCGGTGACTAACGTTCAAAGTTGGGCAAGTCGGTACGGGTTCGTGTTCTGAAAAAACTGCGCTGCAAGACGGGACACGAAGAACCATAAACGACAAACAAGCGCAGACTCACAACTAGTTTATTGAAAAAAATGTGTCAACCTTAAAAAGTCACAGTTTCGCCACTAGGGCGAAGCAATGAATGCGATAGTAAGAAATTAGTTTGTCACGCGAAGAACGACAAGCAGCTCGATACTTGCAACGTGCCGCCGCAGCACAAAGAAGGACGCTCAAAAAGGACGCACAGGTATACACAGGACAAGCGTGAACTAACAAGTGTCGCAGTTGTTACGTGTTTGTATTTGAGCAACGCGCTGCGAGTGTCCACAATGCAGAAGCCGACGCTGTTGTTGCCTCCTACATGGCTCACACCCACTCAGGGGGGATTGGCCAAGGATTGATTAAATGATTATATGACTTTTCGACGATGTTTGATACTTCTTTTTCTTTTAAACTGCGGCATGTGGAATGACCCCTCTGCGTCTCCTTCCACGCGGTGGCGTCTGTCGCCAAGTGTGTCCGGTATTCTTTTTTTTTCTTCTACATCATGAGTGGTACAGAACAGAATGGAGCCACTTTTGCGTGCGCATCTCAAGGGCAGTTTTCAATTTGAAAGAAACTGTGAAAGCGTTGATAGAGCTGTGAAAGCGTTGATAGAACTGTGAAAGCGTGATAGAAAACACGCTGAAGCTGTTCCGAGATCTGCGTACCGCGAGCGGCAAATGGTGCATATGAATAGCTCGCCGTTATATCGCTGGCACCAGCATGGCATGTGGCTGTGTTGGCTAGCGCAGCAGGCTGCGGAACGAGGGGTCGCTGGTTCGAATTCCCGGTCAGGTGGTTTGGAAATTTTTTTCTACTGATTTATTTTTCTTTATGCCTTTTTTATATATACACTTACGTATACATATCCGGGACATGACGGCGTCGACAGACGGTGACGGCGACGGCGAAAATCAGCCGAGAGTGTCCATACAATTGCTATCGCAATAAAAGCCGCAGCAAGGATGATGTCACTGTCAACGAATAGCAGCTTAACCGAGAAACAACACCAGTCAAGGGTTTAAAACGAACAATCACCCTTGACTGGTGTTGTTTCTTGGTTACGCTGCTATTCGTTGACAGTGACATCATCCTTGCTGCGGCTATTTAAGGTGGACACGTTTTTTTTTTTAGTTGTGAGTCTGTCTGCGCTTCTTTGTCGTTTCTAATTCTTCGTGTCCCGTCTTGCTGCGCAGTTTTTTCAGAAGATGGACACCGCGGCGAGAATAGGGATGGTCGATTGAAATCTTTAATCGATTAATTGTTAATCGTTCATCTATTTAACCTTTAATCGATTAATTTGTTTTGATGTGATGTTTTAATCGATTAATAGATTAATCGACATTTTTGATGAGTGCTTTAAAAAGGATACCTTATTGTTTGAGAGGCATTGTTTGTGTGTGATCTCGACCGAAGTCTTTCTATCAGACGCGCTAGAGGTCATGTGTGCACGTTTGCGCCTTCGTGGAAATTCTCACTTTCAGCCAATGGACACGGAGGGCCCCGTCGTCTTTGGGGGGATGTCACGGATTGAAGGATCTGTGGTCATCATCCATGGACGATTCGGCAGAAGGTCGTATTTCCTCGAAGCCTGCCTACTCGAGCGCACCGATATCGGAGGCGTTTCCGGCGACCACACTGGTCGAAAAGACGCAATGGAAACATGCAGCATGGCCGAGAGTTAGGAAATCCCGCGAAGGGCAAAGCAGATAATATTTAATAATATCTGGCGTTTAACGTCCCAAAAAAGGCAAAGCAGTGACGAGGAGGAAGATGAAGTAAACGAGAAGCTCGCAGTCGAAGGGAGGGCATCTTTTCTCCGGTTGTCCTTTAGATATTGCGGAATCCCTCGATAATACTATAATTGCTCGATAATACTATGATTGCGGACTGACGTGATCTCTTCCTTGAGGTCGCCCATGCGAAATTTCACAGCAACATACTGGCGTCAAAGAGACCATCGGTACAGGCATCTGGGGGAAGTAGAGTGACACGAGTTTTCGCCTCCCGGTTAAAATGAACGCCAGTTGCACCAGCGTAATCCACATATTTTATTTCCTCGTTGCCCTAACTCGGCTATACGCGCACATCTTCAATCGTGTGTACAGCCGTAACTGTAATGAAATAATAATAATAATAATAATAATAATAATAATAATAATAATAATAATAATAATAATAATAATAATAATAATAATAAATAATAATAATAATAATAATAATAATAATAATAATAATAATAATCTGGTGTTTTACGTCCCAGAACAACGATATGATTATGAGGAACACCGTAGTGGAGGACTCAGGAAACTTCGACCACCTGGGGTTCTTTAACGTGCACCTAAGTCTAAGTACTCGGGCCTCATGTATATTCGATTCAATCGAAAAAGCGGCGGCCGCGGCCAGGATTCGTTCCCGTGACCCTCCGGTCAGCTGTCGAGCTCCGCAACTACTAGACTAAGCCCGAACTATGAGCGTTCGGGCTTCACGGTCAGGCATTAGAGGATATATTATTTTGGGACTGTCCTCCTTTCGCGTCACAGCAGAAGACGGGGGCCTCTATAGGGTCCCTGACGTGTGACAGCAAGCGTTCGCTGAAAGCGGCACTTTTCCGAGGTCTGTTCGGCCATTTTCATAATCCGCGAGTGCGCCTCCTTGAGCTGCATATTCGCACAACTAAAGGCGGCACCTGTTGTGCTTCGTGTGGAGATGAGGTTCTAGTTGCAAGTGCAAGGGTTAATCTATCATACGTGTTTATGTCAAGAGAGCAGCTGAGTCTACATTTTCCGCGTCATAGCGCAAGAAAACTGGGCTTGAACACGCTTTTTTTTGCCGAAGTGACTAACAAGTATAAATTGGGCTAACTGCATCGCAGGAATGCTAGGTTTACAATAATGATATATATATCAGGCGGACAGTTGAACTAGTTGGTATATAGCATAATGAAAGTTGATTATTAGCATCCTTGTCCCCTTTACGCTAGTAATTATATTATATATATATATATATATATATATATATATATATATATATATATAGAGAGAGAGAGAGAGAGAGAGAGAGAGTAAACAATAATATTTTATTTGCAAAGGAATAAGATACAACGGCAATAGGAACCAGTCAATAAATAAATAAACAACGCATATTACGATTTGGAACGTCTTGGACCACTCTGTAGTGCCGTTGAAGAAGAAAAATAAAATAAAATCTGCCCAAAACCACGATATGATTATGAGGGATGCCGAAGTGGAGGGCTCCGGAAATTTCGACCATATGGTGTTCTTCAACGTGCACTGACATCGGACAGTACGTGGGCCTCAAGCATTTCGCCTCCATCGAAATGCGAACGCCGCGGACGGGTTGGAAACCGCGAACTTCGGGTCAGCAGCCGAGCGCTGTAACAACTGATCCACCATGACGGACCTGTGAGTTAAATAAAATACCCAAAAAGTTGCGATAGACACAGCAGACGAAGAAATTTGCTAGTTTATCTAAGGCAAGGAGAGCTCAGTTTGTGCGATGAAACAGCGCGGAGCCAAGAACGAACGCAAACAAAATATGCAATTAGACGACGCGCTCGCACGTCTGAAATATACAGAAAATAACAATCTTCACTGTTGAGCATTGACACACCGCCTTTCTGTTTTCATTCAATGAATCCATAGCGCAGAAAACACATGGACAAAGGAAGAGGTCCTGCGAAGAGGACCCAGCTTTTTGAACGAATATGAATTTCCAACAGTCCATCCTTTTGAAACATAACAATCGCTTGTGTAATCGAAGAGCGACTTGATTTTCAAGATAAGTTATACAAAGGTTCTTGGCTAAGTAGCGAGATACAGATAACTTACCTGAAGAGGCGCATTGATGGGTTCTGGAACGGTGTCCTCAACATTTTAATTTTAGTCATGACCGTTTTTCTTCGGAGGATGACTCTTGGGACATAATAAAGTTAGCAGGAAGCAGGTGATATTTTAAGAGTTTCCGACGCTGGCTTCGAGTACTGCTTGCCACCTTTATCACACATCGCAGTCGTCGTTTTCGAATCTTCTGTGAACAACGTCCACGCCGCGCTCCTCTTGCCGTTACGACATGACAAAGGAAGCAGAAAACACACCACAATGTAATAATAACGCAATATAGCAAGTAAGCACCACGCGAACACTGCCGACAGTTAACCAGCACACGATAGAACAAATGGGGGGGGGGGCGAGAGGAGAACGCATTACGCTGTGAGCGGAGTGAAGCGGGCAAGTGCATTTCTGTCTCGTCGGGGTGGGGCCGCTCCCTGGGCGCGCCTGAAGCTTTGGGGAGCTTACCCCCCGTATTCTAGAACGTCCCTCCACGCAACACTCCACCTTCACTTGAGAAAGTCGATGGGAACGCCGTCTCTAGGCAGAACTAGTCACTGCATATCAGCGATAATCTGCAGCGATTCTTGAGAAGCGCGGCGTCATTTTCAGTCGAGCAGCGGCGCTGTGCTCAACACGGTCAAGTGAAGGACGAAATTCGAGTCGAGGCTTGTTTGTGAATACGGGGGTTAGAGGTGGACGCCGTAGGCGACGGAGACCAGGGCGAGTTCATTTCTGCCTCTGTGGGGTAGGGCCGCCTACGGCTTGGGCTCATTGTGCCAGCGTACAAATATGCGCTGTAGTGAAAAAGAGTTGGTGCGCTCGACTATTGCCTATCGGCATCGCCAGCCTCGCACTCATGCGCACCGGCCAAGGGGCTGAGTTGGGGGGGGGGGGGGGGGTTGCCGTAATCAATTAATCGAAGGGTTTTAATCGATTAATTCGTATATTTGAAAGTCGCAAATCGATTACGATTAATCGAGTAACCGTGTGCCTTTAATCGATTAATCGATTAATTGTTCATCGATTTTACCATCCCTAGGCGAGAAATGCACCCGTCACTTGTACCTCTGCACAGCACGAAGCTGGCCAACCCCCGCTTTTTTGAAAGCGAGCTATTCCCTTCCTACCCGCATCCCATTAGAGACCTTCACACAGAACTGGAATGTGTGTTGATCGCCGGTTTGAGCATGCCAACAATGTTATATCCCGGACGCGCGGGTATTTTGAAGTCCTTTACGGAAAGGGGCATTTTCTGGAAAGTCGTTCATGAGCAGTGAAGCATCTCCCTCCCGGCAATGTTCCTTTTCGTAAAAGCGGATTCCGCGTTCCTACAGACAAGTCAGTGGGACAGCGATAGGGGAGGCGATTTCCGCTACAGCTGCAAACCTCACAAAGGAGCACGTAGAAGAGACAGCGCTACACTCCTTTATTGGCAAGCCGAAAGTATTTGTAAGATACGCGAATGACTGCTTCTGCGTCATAAAGAAGTCAGCCGTAGACAGCTTCCTCGAACATCTGAAATCCGTTGACCAGGCGATACAGTTCACACTCTTAAAAGTGTCCGTGAAATCGACGAACAAACTCTACGTAATCTTGAAGGATGCCTGTCCGTTTATTGAAATATACAAGTAACCGCCCTAAATACGAAATAACATGCCCCGTTTTTTCAGGTACAGGAAAGTGTCTCCGTTTAATGGGCCCCTTGCAAAAGTTGTAAAAGTTGGCTTCCCTCTCTAATTAATGTTTTAATTAAGTTCTAATTAATGTGGTGGCTTCCGTTTAAGTTATTTTCCAACCAAAGGGCTCTGGTTACCAGGCTACATTTCCAGACAAAGTTCTTTGGTGGAAAGCATGGGCAGCGTGTATTGGTATATGTGTATATAGCACATTCTCCGCGTGCATAGGTTCCCTTCTTTAATGGTTTTTTTATAAGTGCGGAGAACACTTGAGGCCCGGGCTGTCGTTATGGCATCCTGTCGTTGTCTCATGTCGCTTGGCGTCACGCAGGCAAAACTATGTATGCCATAGCCATGTATAGTATAGCCATGTGTAGCAAGGAGGTGAGAGAGGGAAGTGAGGTTGAGGATTGAGTGTACTGTCATCGTATGCTGTGATCTCATGTCGCTTGGCATCATGAATACAAAATTATGTATATCATAGCCATGTGTAACAAGCGCGCGGGAAAAGAATGTGAGGGTAAGAGTGAGTTATGAGGGGATGATTATGAAGGCAAGGAAGAGCGGTGAGAGTAAAGCACAACACACCCATGTTTGGCGTCCCATAGGAAAAACTATGTATAGCCTAGCCATGTATAGTGTGGTATAGAAAGGGTGCGGGAAAGTGAACTGAGGGTGAGGAGGAGAGAGAAAAGGAGAAGGGGAAGGGAGAGGATGAGGTAAAGCATAGCCGCGTATGGAGTCACGCAGGAAAAACCGTGTATAGCATAGTTATGTGTAGTATGCTATAGTAAGGGTACGGGAAAGGGGAGCGAAGCTAGGGTGAGGCGGATGGGAATGAGAAGGGGAGAGGGTGAAGCATAACACAACCAGCGTTGTACAGCATTGTCGTATGTTGTATAGTATAGCAAAGGGTAGGAGGAGAAGCAAGGGTGAGGGGAGGGAAAGGACGAGGGGTAGAGCATAGTATAGCCGTGTGTAGTACAGTACAGCAAGGGAAGGCGAATGGAAGCGAGGGCGGGGAGGAGGGAAAGGAGGAAGGGAGGGGATAAAGCACAGCATAGCCATGTGTGTTATGAAGGCACAATACATGTCAAGCATAGTAAAGTAGAGAAAGGGTTCGGGAAAGGGAAGTGAATGTGAGTAGAAAGGAAAAGAGAGGGAGGGTAAAGCATAGCATCGTAATGAGTAGTAAGTGAGATCGTTAGTAGTAGAGTATAGCGAGGGGGGAAAAGAGAACAGAAAGCGATGGGGAGTGATGTAAGGGTGAGGAGGAGGGGAAAAAATGAGGGGAGAGTAAACAGCCTAGCCATGCGTAGTACCGTATAGCGAGGCGGAAACATACGTGAGGGGGAAAACTAGTGAAAGGAGTGGGTGGTAAACCATAGCATAGCCGTGTATAGAACAGTATAGCAACGGGGTGAGAAAGTGAATTGAGGGTGAGGAGGATAGAAAAGGAGGGGAGGGTAAAGAATAGCGTATATGCGGGTGTAGTTTATTGAAGAACGGTGCGATTGAGTGAGGCCCACATAGGGGTCAAAGCGAAATATAGCTCTTAGACTCATTGAACCTTTGTTTATTGTGTAAAGTGCATTCATAAAGAGACTGCCTGTGAAAGGCCACCCAAGTGGTGGAAATACAGAGAAAACCTCCTATATAGAGAGCTCGGGTAAATCGAATCATCACTTGCATAGCACTGTTTTCGAATACGACAATGCTTTAACGTCAATTAATATGAAGATCTACAGCCACATCGAACAGAATTAGCCGGAGCATTTGATACATCAAATACATCGCACAGCATGAAACGCCCAAAAAAGTCGGCTTTCCCTCTCAAGAGCCTGTCTTTTCCTCACGGGAAGGGACTTTTCCGCGTGTCCCTGGGTGACACTCCCGTATTTTTGCGAATTCGATATATGCGCTTTGACTACCCATGAAGGCGATACAATGAATTCTCGAAGAGAAATCTACTGTGCCTGCTTTTAAGGGTGTCGGATAAAATGGCACCAAGATTTTCTCGCGCGTCATCGACGAGACTTCGAACATCTAGCTAAAGGTATACGCTACATAAACATAAAATAAGTCGTCCCGAGAGGTACCAACAAGTGAAACAGGCGATGTTCGTAAGCATAGGCGGGCGCAGGGTTTACCTTCAGGGGAGGGGGGGGGGGGGGGCGAAGGTTCGTCGCAGTGCCCCCCCTCCCTATTATGCCAACATATGGGGCTGGCTTTGCACTCCCCCCCCCCCCCCCCCCCCTGGCTCCCCGGGGCGCACGCCTGTTTGTAAGTGCACCCGTTCGTTTCTCCAACCACAAATGCACCGGACCTACCGCACTTCCTCCTAACCTCACCAACCAACCTTCGCAACTCCATGTTTCGTTTGTAAAAGTTCGTCGTTCTCTCTTTTCGAGCCATCCTTTCTCATGAAACTTGTATCTCCAGCTACGACTGATTAATACAAAGGAAAAAAAAAATATGGGCGTTGGAGGGGGGGTAACGATTGACACTTCGCGATAAATATGTACCGGTGCGCTTCTTGTTCTCTCCCATCGCTATTTAAGTCCCTTCAGATAAATATGTTTTGTGAGCATGCGTGTGTGTTCTTGCCGTGTTTCAAAGCCGCTAGGCTAAGCTCGCGTTTGACTGAAGTGGAGCAAGGTAGCAAGGGCAGAACGGGGACGATCGTCACAGCCGGTGAGATTCAGCGTGTCTCGAAGCATCGCACAGGTCAGCCCGACAAGGTCAACAGGGTGGCAAAAGAGCACGATAAAGAAGGGGAGAAGAGTGAAAACAGAAAACACGAGGAGGCTGCGCTCTGCAACTCAGTTCAAATCACCTGCTGCACTTTAGCCAATAACTTTAAATCAAATACTGCGTGCGGGACCATGTTTAGCACAAAAAAAAAACAAATAAAAAAAATAAATAAGGTTGCTCTATGCTTGTATAATTATAATGTCTGTTGATATTGTGTGTGTTTATTATTTCTGTCAGTCATTGACTGGGGATATATTGTATTGCAACGTGCATGATCCAATCACTTCAAACCAAAACCACACGTGCGGAACTACGTTAGAGTGTCCAAAGCGCAGCGAGAATACATGGAAGGAATGAGGGCCTTTCGCGGTGAACTCCCACGCCGCGGCGCTGCCGTGCAGGACCCGTGGGCTTTCTCCGAGGTGGAAGCCGCGTCAAAGCAGTAAGCGTCTGCTACGTGCCCGATATTTGGACCGCTATTAGCCAACATTGCTGTAATTTGGGCAATATTTAATACTACGCCATTGCAATATAACACTGCAGCGACTCACTGCATAGAGAACGCGTTTGTGTGTTTTGAAACGGGGATTTTCTATATTTCCTTTCAGCTCATTTGTCACAGCTATCGTCCGCACTTACGGACCTGTTTGAGCGAAGCTGCTTAATTCAGTCTCGTGTGGAATGACGAACGTAAATGTGCAGCAGAAGAGAATAAGCTGGAGATTACAAAGATAACCTCGAGAATTAGCGCAACACATATACGCTCGTAGTAAATGGCTATCTCATGCTAACGCGATTGCACCCTTTATATCGTTTCTTTAATTTCGTGCGTTCAATTTGTTTTACAAGGCTGCCTCCCGTACTCTGCTGTTTCACGCGACGCCTTTTCATGTGAAGCGGAAGGTGTCCGTCGGCGTGGCTGCGGTACCAAAAGCAAAAATAACTCGCGTAGCTCTCGCGCCTCGTTCACTTGGCAAGTTGGTATACACGAAAATTGGCATGAAGGGGCATGAATGTATCACTAATTTGACATGCTGATCATTTGCGTAACGACCGACTAATGATAATAATATGGCGTGTGGCGCGCAAACCCGCTTTATTCAGCGAGAAATAATTCTGAGGATGCGTGGTCTGATGAAAAGCAAAAATAACTCGCGTAGCTCTCGCGCCTCGTTCACTTGGCAAGTTGGTATACACGAAAATTGGCATGAAGGGGCATGAATGTATCACTAATTTGACATGCTGATCATTTGCGTAACGACCGACTAATGATAATAATATGGCGTGTGGCGCGCAAACCCGCTTTATTCAGCGAGAAATAATTCTGAGGATGCTTGGTCTGATGAAAAGCAAAAATAACTCGCGTAGCTCTCGCGCCTCGTTCACTTGGCAAGTTGGTATACACGAAAGTTGGCATGAAGGGGCATGAATGTATCACTAATTCGACATGCTGATCATTTGCGTGATGACCGACTAATGATAATAATATGGCGTGTGGCGCGCAAACCCGCTTTCTCCAGCGAGAAATAATTCTGAGGATGCGTGGTCTGATGATTTGTCTCCGTCAGGTGATGAAAACATGATCATCAGCAATATCGATCTCAAGATGTAGGACTCACCTACACATTTTGAAGAACTGACCACTTAGGTAAAATACATGAAAAAAAAAAAAACTCGCACGGTCCCTTATGTATTCACCTAAGACGACTCGACAACGAAAGCCATGTGCTTCTTTTTCTTCATTCGATGCCTTGATCCTCCCCCGCCCCCCTTCCTAAAGTTTTCTGCACCTTATGTGGTTTCGCACTGCCCCCAGGATTGAAGGCATTGGCCCCTCACCTAGTTTGAATTGAATTGAAATTTATTTGCCCTGAAAAAAAAAATTACAGGAGCAGGAGCAGAGACTAAAGGCTATACAGCCTGACAAGGGGCCTCTGCTCCTAAATACAGTTTTACATAGCCTCCGTGATTGGCCCACGGATCATGGAGGCAATGCAAAATTACCATGTCATGTGACCATGTCATCACATGACATCCCGATGAATGACGTCATGATGGCTTCATAGTGACGTCATGATACCGTCACAAATTTTGCCGATCTGCGGCGTCATGGTGACGTCATCACGTGATAATTTTTTTGCAGCGCTCGTGTTGACGACGCGGGACGCCGACAGTTAATAAATGTACGTGTTATATGAGGCATCTAAGGCTTTCACTTTAAACAAAACAGGACAAACCAAAGTAAATGAATCGAAAACAGTGCAACATCGTATGTGCCTCACTTCATTTTACCAGCGATCGCCCGAAAACAAGCGCGATTCTGAGCTCTGATTACACACGTCTGTAGTACAAAAGAGGCTTGCTTTTACCCGTCTGGCCATCTCTTCATATATATATATATATATATATATATATATATATATATATATATATATATATATATATATATATATATATATATATTAAAGAAATGACCATACACGCTGTTTCGGTACTAGGGAGCTTCAGCGCGAAAGCGTGGTGGACGCTATATTGAGCTCATCGGGAACAAAGCGGGAAATTGCGGCCGGGTGCCCTGTTCACGCGCACTTCATTGCAGCGGAAACAATTGCATTTCATGTAACTACTCGTCTACATGTTTTCGTAAAAGTCTGAACTACGCGACCGCTAACCGCCGAGAACCTTGAAAATATATGAAGTGGAGAATGAAGTGTTTGGAACTGTTTCCATTTCGTATGGTGAAAGCTCGAAGAAATGCACGCATCTTGCAGGTTGCATACTGACGTTCAGCGATCCCTGTAGATGAAAAAAAAGCCGACGTGTGGGGGACCACAGCTGGCTCCCAAACCACTAGTCTCGATATACCTGTCTATATAATCGCATGTTGCATTTTTGTTCAGGCAGCTGTCCAGCTTCTAGAGCAAGAATGGGGGTACTTGTTACTGTAATGTTTCATATAGTGGTTTTGGGACGTTAAACCCCAACAATTATTATTATTGTTAATATCCGGATATTGGTACAGCATTTTCTATAATACGTCTTTTGATGCACACACTTGGGAAATAATGTAATTTTACTTGGCATTGCTTTTCTTTCAAATGCCGGGATTTAACACAAGCGTTGCACTCGGTGAACCTTGTACGCTACATCAGAAGTGAGATTAAGCCGAAAGTGTTGCGGTCGTTTGGCCGTCTCTACTCTTTCTTTTATTTCCTTTGCGTCTTCCCGATGTGCTATGTTCATAAGTTCATAATAATATGGTGGAGGCTAACAAATTGTCGAATAAAGCGGTGTGCATATGGCTAGAAAACCACTGGCGACAATGAGTAAAATACTCGTAGTGGTAATGAAGCGGTCACTGCGCGTAAGTATTTCAGCTGACTGCGCGTGTAATTTATCTTTTTTATTACTCTTAATTCTTAGATGCTTGATGCTATTGGCCGATTCGCCGTGCGAAAAAGTTTCTTTTCGTTCCTTCTTTGTGCCTGTTCACTTTGCTCGTTTTTACGAACGCACCAACGTTCTCGAACTCCCTCACTGGAACTAGGTCACGCTGATGCCGCTTGACACACGAGTTTTTGCAAGCTCTTGTTGCCCCCGCGCTAACACAGCACCTAAATATGGGTAAGCTCTATTCCCCACCGCGTTATTAAAGCTAAGTAGACTTCTAGTGCCCTGTGCGAAAACTCAGCGCAAGAAACAACAGTGCGTATCAGGCGCATTCCGCGCGCTCCCCGAGCGCTGAAAGCCTACGGGTGCGGTGCAGCAGCGGCGCGGCGCGGCAGTTCACCGCAGAAGGCCCCACCAGTGGAGTGACATACCCATAGGGCCAATGGGGACGATTTTTCCGTTTCCGGCGATGGTAGCGGTGCCTGGGAGCGGCGGTACTTGACTGGATTGCTAAAATCAACATGAGGCGAGCCAATCCAAAATGAAAAATCCAATATGGCCGCGCCCGTTTGCGGTTGCTTGCTCGCCTACGGTGCCGCCGGCCCTGCGGCCGCGGCGTCGTTTGAAGCGTTTTGCGTACTAATTGCTGCTGCACCGTCTCTCTGCGTTATTGTCGATGTACGTACATGATGTGTGTATGTTTTTCTGCTTCGTGTTGCCGCTGTTGTAGCGTGACGAATGGTAGCGAGCGGCGCCGTCGCGGCTGCTTAGCAGTCGCTTTCGGCGCTCGCTCGTGAAGCAAAAAGCGCAAATAATTTTCTTCACGTGACTTTTTATTGAAGGAAACGTCAATAGCTGCATGCTTAGGCAATAGTAGAGTCATAATATCAGTAATAACAACTCCAAAGAAATGAACACTTCGGAATACTGCTGTGGTAAAACCTTAATACAGGAATGTGTACATCGAGCACGCGTACAATATAAATAGGATACAAAAACACATAATCCAATCAAATAATTAGGGTAAGCATACAAAAGAATGCCACATCAGTGTAAACATGTGTACACTCATACAATTTGTACAGATTGAGAGTAAGAGCATGAAGCGGAACATTTCCCACGCATAGAAATACATCTCAATAAAACATGTTGAAATGGTTGGTTCATACTGTGCAAAAGGTAATGACGCAACGCAAGCCGAAGAAAAGAAGTACGGGAATTATGTACCTCTTCATTTTCTTTGCCCTGTGTTGCGTCATTACCTTATGCGCAGCATTGAAATGCATAACTGTGTACACAGAGGGTGCCAGCCGAGAGTCCCAGCCTTTGGCTCTTGTAGAAGAACCCATGGTGCATAAGTAAATTAATGGAATTACATGATGCAGTGCCACGGCGTATTATATTGTAAAGGCACTGAGACAGATCAACCATTTGGCTCGGCTATCCCTGGCCATGCTTTCCTCCAAGTGAATGTGTACCAGGCAGGCTCATGTGATTTGAACACAATGTGTGTGATGCCCTAATTTTTTATTAATAAAGAAAGAAAAAATGCTACAAAGGGTGGTGAAGACTCAGTTGCAGAGGTGACCTTTGAAAATTTGAGGAAACATTTTGACTGTATTTAAGTTTTCAGTGGTGCAAAACACTGACGGTAACCCAAAGTATGCGCGAATATCAATAGCTTATGAGAAAAGTGATCAGGATAAAGCACAGAATTGAAGTGCAACTTCACTGTTATTTGTCTACCAGGTATCATGTTGGACCGACAACAATGTGGGGAGATTTTGTGAGCAGTACTTAAATTGCAGTTGGGGAACGCTGCATAGTTTAATCATAATGTGCCAACCACTAGAACTGCGTCTCTCGTTATTTGTTGGCTCGGGAAGTGGAAAGCCACAGTTTGTAATATTCAGTTGAAAAACTAGTAACACAGTCACGCTAAACAAACAGTAGATTGCATATTTTCAGAAAGTATGGAAGCCTGCTTCTATTGCGCACTAACATGCATATCAACCGATTCGCAGCTTCCGCACACACCCCTTTGGAATCACTGCAGAGCCGAGCACTTGATCTAGTGTATTTTTTATGCCTGTGAATTGCAGACACCATTAGTTCTTCCCAGGAGCACAACATGGCACAATTATCATGACCAGAGGTTTGCAAATTTAAAATAACGTAAAACCTTTGTGTCCTGCTGAAAACTTCTTGGATTTTGTGGGCCCTTGAGTACATGCATTTCAACCTTCATCGCTTGCCGTGCTGGTCTAGTGGTTATGGTGCTCGACTGCTGACCTGAAGATTGCGGGTTTTGAATCCAAGTCACGGCGGCCGCATTTAGATGGAGGCAGAATGCTTGAGGCCCATGCGATAAGATTTAAGTGTGTGTTCAAGAAATTTAGCACCTCAAAATTTCCGGAGCCTTCCACTGCAGTGTCTCTCATAATCATATTGTGGTTTTGGGACGTAAAAACCCAACAATTATTATTATTATTATTATCATTATTCAACCTTTTTTTTGCAACATTCATTTTAAATTAATCACACTGCTCACTGTTCATAGACTGCTTCAGTGTAAAGCCACTCATTATTAATTGAAATCTGAGATTTCTTGAGAGGGTGGATGTGTGACTGTGTGATTGCTTCCATGTCAAGTGGACAGAGAAGAAAGCAGAATGACTTGGGTTTTCCATCGCCTTTTCGAAAATGTCAGCATTTTTCAATACTAAAGCAATCCAGCACCTCTGGTCATTATAATACTCACAATAATAGGGCACTCAAGGCTTCCAGAAAGTACAAAGTTCATCAGGCAAACTTATACAATGCAAAAGTAGTGGATGCATTATGCATGTAACCATAGCTGATTAATCAATACATATGTATAAATATATATATATACATAAACAAATAAAGATGTATACATAAAAATAGTGCATGCATACATAAGAAAGAAACAGTGCAACACGTGTCAGTATAGGAAATGTGTGCAAAAGGCTGCACGAGAAATCCAATTCTACATAATCGTGTTCTTGAAAGGCACAGGATAAATTTAAGCAGCTAATTTACCGCTCTTCTGGCAGGCGCACTGTGCCTTGACTTTCTTTGTTGTGTGCTTCTGTTCATGAATGTAAGGTGCCAGTGTAGCTTTGCACGGCAGAATATATTGGGCAACCAAACTGATGCACGGCTCAACTAAGGCACGCTGTTCCGACTCAACAGTCAATGTATAACGCAACTTGTCGTCCTGCTTTTTCAGTCTAATTATTCAGGCTGTCAAAAAGCTTATGCATTCTTTCTGTGAACTGAGCTGTAATTTCAGCATAAACAGGAAGCTCCTGAATGGCCACGATAGTGAGGAGTGCCACAGAGACAGATTCATTGAATACTTGTGTGGCACACTTCCCTCTCATGTCAGCAAAGGTATATGTTGCTCTTTGAGCTTCTTTGCCAATCTTATTTTTAGACGTTCAGTTGGTGTGTTAAAGGCCTGATCAGTGTTACATTTTTTCGCAATAGCTTTTGATTGATCCCACGTCAAATTCCTCTTCAAGGCTATTTCATCGAATAAAACACAGCATGCGTTGTCTTGGAATAGCCAACCTTTTATGATTGATTCTATTGCATCCTTGACACCTGGCATGATACCAGGTGTCATTGGGATGTCTGCCAGCCAGCGCTTGAGTGTTCGCACATGTGGCAAGTGAAGCATTTTTTTAGAAAGCTATAGGACTTCGGAGAATTAAAGAACAAATTTAAAGTGAATTGTTTCATTTATGTTGACCGATGTCTTTTTTTTAATTTCGTAAACGTACCAAGCCTGATTTGTGCTTTAAGCAGTTCAAACAGATGTTTTAGGAAATCCAGCTCAAGTTTGTCTCAGGCCTCCCGCTGCATTATTCGCCTGGCCTCATGCAGTTTCTTTATCCGACCCAATGCCTTACGGTACTTTCCACTCCGTGCGTGAAAGGTTTTCAGCTTCATTTTTGTACAGGGGATGTCCACAGAGCTGAGTTTCCTCTGCCCGCTTTTCGGCGTTCCTTGTGCATGCTCAGCGCTGCTCTCCTGCTTGAAATAGTGGAGGCACCTTGGACCATGCTCATCTGAAAAAAGGAAGAATTCAAAGGAATAGGCTTTTATGAGTCTCATAGAAAGAAAAAAAATATCACACAGGTAAGCCAATAGGGCGCAATCACAGGGCTACTGATTCACCATCATGCAGTGCCATGCTATTTTCCATTTACATTTGTAGCGATCTACAGTCGAGCACGATTTGAAGGTTATTGCGAGAGCGTCGAGCGGCACAGCGTCCCAGAACCTTGGCGGCCTGTTTCGGAACACTGAAAATCTAGACTTCACGTTGTTTTCTCCCTCGTGTGCTGTTCCGTGCGACAACAGCCATCTTCACGTCGAATCGTCGCCCTTTCTCTCTGTTTTGAGCTTTCCATTCGTTGTGATCAAGCATTGATTTAGTTGGTTCTTATCTTCACGGATGATAACTAAAATTCAGTTTTGGAGCATCCTGTGCCTGGTGATGCCGAAAAGGCACTCTGCGCTGAATGCCTTTACTGTGTGTTCCCTGAATCGAAAAAAAAAGAATAAGAATGCGCCTTCCTCGGATGGGAGTGACGTTAGCTCAAGGACGAGTGAGGTAAGCTTGCTTGATACCCCCCCTCTTCTCAAAAGAGGATTCTGGGCTGTGGTGCTGTACGAGTTTTTTGTTGATGTTGGCACGATGACGTTCAAATCGCGCTCGACTGTACATCCTGTGATAGGGGCTGAAATCGTAATTCATTCCTAAAATTCCAAGCATTTTACCATCTAAGGAATGTTCATGACCAAAGAAATATGACAAATTATTGCAAAAATCTCTTGCAAAATTTCTTGAAATGCTGAACAGAGGCAATATCATTTATAACGTAGAGGATTTTGTATAGTTCACATCTCACAAAAAGTCATTCAGGCTACATAAGCCACAATCACATGAATGCACCCCAAGTGCACCACACTCTGCTGGCCTATCCAGCTTAGCTACACACGCCACACCGATTCAGAGAGCCCCACGTCCAGTGTAGACTTTGTACGGCCAAATGCACCCACCTTACTTTTAAAAAATAATTTATTGTGTGAACAAAATCATGCTGACAGGTCTCATACCATATACACGGTTTCGTCCACATTATATGTTGTGACAATATTACACAGGCCTAGCGCTATCCAGGTGTCTATATCAGAAACACTAGTACTGGTTCATACTTTATAGATCCAGGATGTGTAATTCGCAACAATTTTCTCTTCTTTTCTTTGTTTCTTTTGCACTTACCATTACTTGGTGAAACCGGTGACGCTGGTGTGGGCACTTCTGTGGGTGTGCTAGGCCAAGGAGCTATTAAAAAATGAATAAATACGGTATAAGAGGCTTGTAAGCAGGTAATTTGCTAAACTCGCTTCGCATTGCACGTGTGAATACTGAACAACAGATTTGTGGAGCGACTGCCAGAGAAATACTACTCAGTGTTTTCAGCACCACTAACAAAAAAAAAAAAAAAAAAAGAGGGCAGTGAAAAGAACGACAGCGTGGGCAGTAAACTTTCACTTTTCGTTCAATCACAGCAACACATAGCAATATATAGACAATTGTGACATGCGCAGAACTTAACAGATCCACTCATCAGTCTAGCAGGACTGTCACTTGGCAAAAAAATTATATATTAAAACAGTTTAACGGATGCATCACTAGCACAGTATACACCTTTCTTAATTTATATGTCATATGCTGATCCTGGCTCCTGCCCATAATCTCAGTCTCCTGAAAACGTGTTGCTCAAGCGCAGTCATTGCTTTGCGCTGGTAAGCGAGCCAAATCATCTGTCGTTAACTTTTGTTCACGTTATCACGAACAACCAAAACCGACCTTGGCCCCGCCTTCGCCCGTTGAGAGCACCACGCGGGAGTATCAGAGAGATAGGCGAAAGTGTTTCCGGGAGCGTCCCGAGAGCGAGCAACAGAAGGGCAGATGGGTATCACGTTTGGTACAGGGCCTTCCGTCGAGCAGCGCGGCAAGGAGCGTCGAAGGGAAGGAGCGAGGAGGGCAATTTACGGCGACAAAACTCCGAGCAGGCGGTCGGTATGTAAACAGACACACATGAGGAACGCGGCGATTCTTGCTTGTGCAACACGGTGCGCATTCGACTCTGGGGGGCAGAGCCCCAAGCTAAGCTATTTGCGCCTCCGCGATAACTTTGCAAGTTATCGCGGAGGCGAACGGCACTTATCAATTCACGAACGTAATATATTTGCAAGAATTAAAGCACCTACACTTAAAAAAAAAAGCCAGCTGCAGTGAGCACTGTTGCTAGCGCGCATAAGTTAAAGCAACACGTAACAAACAGACCGTGAAGGCACGCAAACCTCGTGTGGTTAGCTTTCATCAAGATTCGTAAAATAACGACGGGTCGCGAGGCACGCATATACCAACGTAAGCAACAAAAACTAGTCAACAGCCCCCCCTTTTGAGAGCTGACACCGCGTCGGGCCTGAAACTGCAGCCCACCCACTAATTTTAACTCATTATCAAAACTATTTCTCAAAAGAAAAGCCGCTGCAGCGAACGCCACCGAAAGAAATCCACTGTTCATATCCACCCGTTTCAAATCGTAACGGTCAACGACAATCAGAATAGAAGGTCGCCTCCTCAGGCAATTATATAAAATAGTGAATGCATACCTGTGGTCGGCAGGGATGTTGAAGAAGTGTTCGCCACCTTTTTTTTCCTGACGAGTCGCACCACTTCGCGCAGCAATAAACGTGCGCAAACGCTGCTCCTGGCTGCTGCGATGGAGTTCGCGTTTCTAATACCGCGCGCTTGCACGTTTCTGGTACGCTGCGCATGCGTGCGTGACGGCGGCGGTACCCAACGTAGCCGCGTCACGTGCACAGTCACGCTCACAAAACTTTGCTTCAGAACTGCACCTTGGAATAATTGTAGCTGGTTATAGCTTAGTTCAGAAACACGTTTTTGTTTACTATTGCGTACCACTGGAGTCACGTTATTTTATTTTTATTAGGCTTAATGGGGACCTCAAGTACCGCCGCTACCAGGTTCGCTGTAACCGTTTCGACGGTAGCGACGCCTCATGGCCCGGACGCCAAGCTCACATCATGCCATGGGCCTGGCCCCACGCGGGAGCCGGCACTTTGGACACTCACTACGTTCAGCATGAAAAAGAAAATGTCCGGACGGCGCTGCCGCGTAAAGTTTGTACCGCGCTTGTGTATTTGCGGTGTTTCTGCATATTATCAGTGGTCGTCTTCGTTGTTCGTCGTCGGCTGGAGATGTATCGCGTGCCGGATGGAACGGGCGGCCAAAGTTGTGCCTAGATTTTGTGATGGTGTTCTCTGGTGTGTCGTCGTAGCGGTCGTAGCCTCAACGGGCTCGAAGCTTTGTCTGCGCCCTCAGTGCTACGTGATCGGCGTGCTTACCACGTTTCTTGACTGCGCACGTTTAATGCGTGATTCAATGGAATGCACCTACTGATACAGTCCACGACCCAGTGCCTTGTCTGACGACGACGGCGATTGTAAAGCACAAGTGTGCGTCTCAGCGGATACGTAGGTGAGTTCAAGAAAGTCGCCAAAATACGTAACTATGTGACCTTATTGCGTGGCGACACTTTATGCAGGTAAGGCAGCCCGGGTGGCGTGTTCACACAGCAGCGATGATTTGCAAGAACAGGTGTCTGATAGGCAAGTATGGAGTGTGCTACAGGTAGTATATTTGCTTTTCTATGATGTTTGTTTTACACTTCTAGTGAGTGGTTGCTGTTTCCGTCATTGAAGCCTTCTGCTGCGCCGTTCTTCCTCGGCTGTGTTTTTCGCGAGATCGCGGCCGCCGCGATGGTGTAGCTGTTACGGTGCTCGGTTGTTGACCTGAAGGTCGCGGGTTCGATCCCGGCCGTGGCGGTTGCTTTTCGATGGAGGGAAAAAGCTAAAGGCCCGTGTACTGTACGATGTCAACGCACGTTAACACCAGGTGGTCTAAATTTACGGAGCCCTCCACTGCGGCGCGCTTCATATCGTGGTATTGGCACGTAATACCCTAAATATTATTATCCCGAGATCATCGCGTGAATCAATTGATCGTGCAATAGCCTCTCGCCTTAAAAAATGGGCCTAGTTTTGAATTTTCAGTGTACTGGTCGCCCCGTACATTTTCTGTGAGGAAAATGCAACGGTAATGATGAATAACATGAAAATCAAGTACAAAGCAGTAGACGGAGGCGCAGATAGACAAAATGAATGTCAAGTTGCTCAGAAGCGTAGGTATTTCTGGTTGCGTCGCCATCTACCATGCTGCACATGTTTTAGCCATGACAAATAGCATAATTGCTCTATGGTGAGGCTGGGCAAGGTCAGTACGCGTAGCACTTGGTTCAGGGGTTTCAAACTCACTTCGACTGCCGGGCTGCAGTCGCCAAATTTAGTCTCATTATTTAGTCTCCTGGAAATTCAAGGACAATGGAAAAGGTGGCAGCAGAAAGGAGGGGCGGGGGGGGGGGGAGTGAAAAAAAATGTCTGATAACATTGCCATTTCACGATGGAACGCATTTATTTACAGAATGGCCCACCAACCCAACTGCCGAGCAGCACGCCTACCGGCCGAACATCCGGAGTGACTTGCCCGTGTCTGTGTGCAGCTTGACACCGCCTAGCATGCGTCAGCCTTGGTCACCATCGCCACGGGCCTGGCAACGGTTTCATCTACGCCCCCGGGAATCTAGCCAACAGGTGTGGTTTCTGGACGTACTGATTTTCACGAAAGTACCCTGCACCTCCACTACAATTGCGACGATAGAAGGCGTTTATTTACAGAATGGAGAATGAATGCAGAGGTGTAGTACTGTTTGTTTAGCTGTTAAAGATACAAAACAGTGAAGTGAACAGCCCAATATTGGGCACCAAAACCCATCCGCTATATAACCTATGGAAGACCGAAATTGAAGTGCCGATAGTGAAGTATCAAGTCTTTATTTTGAAGTTATGTTTCAGCATATGGTGTCCACGTGCGGTACCTTACGAAAATTTCTTGGACCGGTCTTGCTGTGTACTTCATGGACATATTTACTAAATAAGTGAAAGAAAATATGGGATGAGGACAGTCTTACGTAAGCTTGGCTGCCGGCTAGAGATACACAAGCCGTATGCTTAAGACCTTTGATTTAGTTGGGCAGGAAACTTAAGGGATGGCAATATATTTGTGCTAATCATTTTATGTGCTAGTAGTAATAGTAAGTGGGCATATTCAATTGCAAGCTTAATTGGAAGTAGTACGGCATATATATATAAATTATCATTGACAGAAATCTGTGCCAGTTTAGTTAAGTTTATTAAGCTAGCGCATGCTTTGCTTGTTGCTGTATTTGCCTGGGAAAAAACGGTGTCAATTATTAGTCCTGCCATTACATGTCTTTGTTTGATGAATGAAACATGTTCTTTCTTATACCAGTTCTTTTAATAGTGAAGTAGCACTATTGCAGAAGCTTCTTATCATAAATGGTTTAGGCTGTAATGGTGTATCAATAACATTACTTTGATTGTGTGGTACTGTAGTTCTCGCTTTCCTTTGTGCTTTGCAAAGAAGCATGAAGCCAAAAGGTGGGTGTTATTTGCAGTATTCACAACCAAGATGTTCATTTAGGGAAAGTGGTTAGAGTGCTAAATTAGTTTATGCATTTGTTAATTGGTGAATGTCATTTCTGATATGTCAACACGTTTTCTGATCACAGAATTCTGCACAGTGCGGTTACTGATTTTGTGGCATGCCAAGCACTATGAAATTGGACTGACGAAACAAGGGGGGATGGTTTTCCTTGTTAGACACAACCTACCAAATCGAACACTCACTGAAGCCAAGGAAGGCATAGGGGAGATTATTTTAGTTTTTAACTGTAGTGTGGTAAATATGACAAATTGAAAGGAATTAAAGTAAACGAAAGAGACACTTGCTGCTGCCAAGGAATGGATCTGAAACCTCTGGGTAGTGCATCTGATGCTCAATGTGGCTGCAACAGCGGTAGATGTCTCATCCATCCGAGAACCTCTGTGTGTTTAAGGGGAGATGCGATTCGGAAAAAAAGGTTGCGTTAATCTGTAGCCTAAGGCAGTGAAATTTTTGCTGTATATATAGGATTTTATGCTGATTTCAAATATGTAATTAGTTTTATAGTAGTACAGTTTTCGTTTTGTGCCACGACAATGTGTAAAATATAGTTCTTTTTGTAGACTCTTCTTTTGCCAGTAAATGTTTATCGTTCTGAGCCATTATTGGCTCATATTGCTCCACATTATCTGTAGAATGCAAATAATTATCAAGAAAGCGCGTATAAGACATTTTAATGGAGAAGAAAAATTGTAATGTGAGAAGCCTTAGAATGCTCAGACCATACTAATTGCTTATTTTAGGTTCATAATAATTATATTAGGACATATCAAGTTTTAAAGTAAATACTTGCACTCTGCACATGTTAACAAATATGTGGGCAAAATTTCATCCCGATCTGGCTATCAGAAGTACCAAAAACATGATGTAAAAACTCATGAAGTTGCCCAGAATTGTATCATGAGAAAAACGCATTTTAAAGGTATAAGTGAAAGCTCATCTATGCGGAAATATTTGTCATTTAAGATGATTTATTCCATCATGAGAGCTTGCAATTCATGGTTATTTTGAGCATGTGACTTTAGTGCACCCCTCATGCAAAATGCAACGGCAAGCAGCCAGGTGACAATTTCCAGGGGACTCTAGACAATCAAGACTTCGTAGATTTTTAGTAGCCACCTTGTGCTCTTTAAAAGCGATTTTGACCTACTTCGAGTTTAATTACAATCTTCAGTTTTTTTTGTAGTGAAAGTAGAGAAACTAAACTTGTGAAAGCAAATAAAAACGAAAATATGTTTTTTTGAAAAAAAAACCCGTTTTTCGACTCGCATCTCCCCTTAATCCGAACAGTACATGCTAGTGCCACTTGTGGCCATTGGCAGCTGGCCAATGAACCCTCGCATGCTACCTGAAGCCATCAAGACTACCTTGATGCGACCCTAGCGATGAAAGAACGAAAGAAGCGTAGTGAATTCAGGGCTCATTGAATTAGACACACTTGTAGTGAACAGGACGAGGCATGTGTATGAATTGACTTTAGTCGAACAAGGTTGATTTTTTGAAGAGTTTAAATCTGGGCATGCTGGCAAAACATACCCAAGATTTAAAACCATGCAAGAGCAGCAGAGGTGACAGAAAAAAATAAGTGTTTAATGTTTCCTGTACCCTCTGGTTTCTTACACTTCTACAAAATCTTGAGCTATCTTGAAATCGTCACATTCATGATGAAATGCCACAAGGCTGGCTCATTACTATCCATTGTGCACATAGAGCACACATTAATTTATTTAATAATGTGATGAGAGTGCTGATGAAGTTTTTTATGCAAATTACTTTTTGCAAGCTGCGGTTTTCATCTGTTTTTTAGTACTCAAGTGCAGGCAAGCATGACATAAAATCCATAGCTACATTTGTCTGCAGAATTCATTACTCCACTAATACTTGCTTTAATGCATCCTGAGCTCATCATGCAAGGTCAAATTTTGGCATATCAACATATACCTGTGTTTAGCTATCATGTTTGTATGTACTACTTGCATACTGTAAGGCCTCTATTCTGCAAAAGCTGATGGAATGTTCTTTGTACATGTACCCAGCGTAGACAACTGAGCATTCAAGGGACTGAAGCAGTGGACAGCTTGCTGTGAAAGATCGGAGCATTCTTCGTTAGGTCTGGAGAAGCCCATATTAAATGGTAGGTATTTGTTTCCATGTCGACAAATGGGCAGTTCGGCCATTTTTGACCAATCTAGAAGTGAAGTCGAGAAGGTAGTTCTTGGCTTGTTGCTGCATAATGTGAGGGAAACAGGGCACACTTAGACATTGACGGAGTCAGCAGCATGACACTAGCTCTATACATAAATATTTATTTGAAATTGCAGAGAAAGTTGCTGATAGACGTGGCGAAAAGTTCGAAACAACAAGTGACAGAAAGAACGCCAACCAATAAACCTAGCACTGCAAGAAGCAAAAGTGATCAAGCGCGCGTAGTCCTGAGCCTGAGTAGAAGGTGAAACAGACTGGAAAGGGCCCACTGTAGAAGAAATGAAGCTTAATAGTACATTTTGTTCAGCCAGTTGGTGCATCGTTACTTGAAAGACATGTGCTTGATCACTTTTGCTTCTTGCCGTGCTAGATTTATTGGTTGGCATTCTTTCTATCTCCACTTGTTTCTTCTCGTTTCTAACTTGCGTCACGTCTTTCAAGTAACGATTCGCCAACTGGCCCAACGAAACATACTATTAAGCTTCATTTCTTCTACAGTGGGCCCTTTCTAGTCTGTTTCACCTTCTACTCAGGCTCAGGACTACGCACGCTTAATCGCTTTTGCTTCTTGCCGTGCTAGGTTTATTGGTTGGCGTTCTTTCTGTCTGTTCTTGTTCCTTCTCGTTTCTAACTTTGCGTCATGTCTTTCAAGTAACGATGAACCAACTGGCTCAACAAAACGTACTATTAGCAGACAAAGACATGAATAGAAATATGTGTGTCAGAGTGCGCATGTCACACAGGTGTGACTGCAAACGATCTGAAATCGACACGAAAGAATGTAAGTTCCTTTTCAGACAGACTAACAGAAGGCGTGCTAGCACAGGTCCCCAGACACTCCGTCCCAGGCACACTACTGTTGCAAAGGCTGAAATGTTTTTGACGGGCGCTCAACACAAGAGGTACCTCAAGAGCTGTCTTCTTCAGATTATGCACAATATCATGCATGTAAGCCACTACAACTATGTGCTCGATAGTGCGGGCAGATAATATGTGAAGTAAATGTTCGACCACTGCTACCTGTAGATTGCTCTAATAACCAGCTTCCACCAAGCGACATGTTCTTTAGCGCAAATACATAGATATCTAATGCCCTCTGCATGTTATCATTTCTGAGAAAGCAGAATGTCAGAAATCAGTTTCTAGCTTCTTGCAAGAAAAACTAAATCTGCGGGAGGGTAATGATCCTTTTCAGGTGAAAGATTCTATCCAGGTTTTGGATTTCATCCGCGCTGAATGAATTAGCTGAAATTCAATTGCATTTTCCATTGACTGTAAAGATTGGCATTATTCTTCAATCCGCTAGAGTCTAATAAAGTTCTTTGAAGATTCTATTGAAAAGTGCGGTTCAGTAACGTTCCAAATGTCTGCTGGCATTCCAGTTGGCAGTTTTCATCTACTAGGTCAGTGGTTCTCAAATGGGTGTCCACGGACCCCAGGAATTCCGTGAAGATATTTTTGGGAGTCGCAAAACTCACCCTTGAAAACAAAAAAAAACTCATTTTTTACTGGCACATTATGCCCCGTTACAGTGGCCCCTTTTAAATTTTAGTATGTTTTACCGCATAACATTATTTGTGGCACAGCCAACCTGTTTCCCCTTCTTCATGAGATGGTTGTAAAGCTTTGGTCGCAACTTTTCTACGACATATACACGCGAGCATGCTTTTTTATGCTTGCATATTTGAAGGGCTAACGTAGCTAGAACAGGTTGAATGGAGCTACAGACCACGCAAGTTATTGACAAGCTGTCGAGATCGAATTGGTGTGGCATTTTAGTTTGACCATCCTTTGCCACGGAGAAACAAAAAGCAGCTATTCCACGCTGCATGTTGTGTTAATTTATGACCCCTCTTCTTTCACTCTGAGGGCTCCCTCAGCTTTCACCAGCCCACAAGGTGTGATAAAAATCCATGGCTGAGAACCACCGTAGTAGGCTTTTATCTAAGGTTTATGTTCATTAAATGGAACGCTGTTTCATGCTTGCAAAAGTATGGCTTATATGTTGGTTCTTCCATCGCTCCTGTTTACAGTGCTTTATCCTTAGGCAAACTTGACATTGTTCTTTAACGACAGTCATACTCTACTACCATTTTAAAAGCCTTCCAATCTGTGGCAACCTTTCTGTTTTTTTGTAACAATGACTCGAACTTCCTTGACAAGAGTGCTCGTAGCATTCTTATACTATGCGAGTATGCGACGATTTTAGGATTAACATTGGAGCTTGTTGAGGGAAAATTGATATTTCTGGAGATGTTTCATTGTAGCAGTCACCACACCTGCTGGTGTTATGAACCTTGAGCGAACGAGCTGTTCCTGTCGTCGCATTCAAAACTGGCAGAAATGAGCGTGTTAACATGACCTTCCGTAATGCTGTGTTGACATCGTGTCTACATTTGACTGTTCAGGCACTTTGGAATAAGGCAACTTGTTTGCTGGAAGCAGGTTATACAAGTAATTTACAGGTAGCAGTGGCAAGAAATTTACTTCAGAAATCATCCTATCAGTGCGCCTGCACTATCAAGGCCACTGGACAGTAAATGTAGTGGCTACATGCATGAGATTGCTCATAATGTCATGAAAATTGCTGGTTGCTTTGACGTATCTGTTGTGTTTAGTGCCCCTCAAGGACTTTTCTCAGCTTTCGCAAAATTGGTGTGCTTGGGAAGAAGCCACCAGTGATGTGCTGAAAGAAACATCTAAGTTCATTAGATGTCTTGATCACCCAGTGTATCTGGTCTCGTTGAGTTGTGGAAAGTTGTACAGCGGCCAGTCTACTATTACCTTAAGGATGATTTGAGAGAGCACTGTGCCAATGAGGAAAACACAAAGGCGGGGCTCTAGTCATGCAATTTGACTCATGTGAGTGTCAAAATGAATTTGTTGAAGTTGACATGATTGTCAAAAATAAAAAAGTTAGTCCTGAGATATTTCAAGCCGAAATGATTCAACATTGTGCACACAGTTTTCACACCCTCTGTTAGTTTGCACGAAAAGGAACTTTCATTCCTTTGTGCCGATTTCAGATGGTTTGTAGTCATGGCTGTGTGACATGCACACTCACTTCACCTATTTCTATCCATATATATTTTTCTGTGGTTTCAAATAATCATTTGTTATAGTTAGCAGTGGTGTCGTGTTGCTTTCTCTGTTTCAGTCTAAATGTGCACTATTTACTATTTTACTCACCCACTCGAGGGACTTATCGCACCTATATTATGAGGAACTCCAACATAGGAAACAGTATGTAATAGCAAGTGCTTGTCATATTGTTCAAACAGTCGTGCAGTTGGGTACACTTCACGCTGTTGTTCTGGGTCACCTAAAATGTGGCCGGTTGGATCAGCGTGATGTGACATGTACCCAAAAGAAATGTCTTAAGAAGGGCGCTCACCATTTACACACTTGAGCTCAAATAAAGAACCAAGGCTTTTGCACTCTACAATAGCCTCTGCAATAGAAATCTCACACTTTTTGGACGTCGCATGCTTTCTGCTGCTTACAAGTTGCCCCAGTGGTCACATGAACCGATCCTGTCACTCTATTGTCACCTTTGAATGTCGCCAGCTTCTTTTCCGATGAGCCCGGGAACTCAGTAACACTGCTAATAAAATCGCCCCCCATGGCAGTGATTTCATAAGCATGTTTACAGCCTCGCGGGCCTCTGTGGTGTGGTTGTCACTGCAGTCAAATTCATTGTGCTTCACTGGTTCTCTTTGCATTGCCCCATTGAAAGTATGTGACTGCTCCTTTTGGAGAATAAGTCACTTTTTTTCCTGCATTCAGTACACAAACCCTTCGACAACAAATTTGAAACATAACTTACTTAGATGTGGTGTGTATTGCCCTCAGAATGAAGCCCAATACATATAGCAAAAATTTCTTTCCAGAATGATGGCAAAAAGTACACTAAATTTTTTTAATGATATATGATATCAATAGCTTCATTAGTATAGAGAAGTGGGTGAAAGCATGCCTGAAGCTATGTTCTGTTAATGGCTGCAGCCAACTGCGCTTGCATGTGGGACAGCCACTCAAAGATGGACAAAAAATAATTCCATATAACCTGATTTCTTGTGTCACTGTCCCTCATTGAGATGCCTTTTTCATTTGCTTTTTTATCATATATTTTTCAGCCCTTGCTCAGTGAAAGTACGATGATCAAAACTAGTAAAACAAGTGAAAACGTTTTTTTCCCCATCAAGCTGTCCGACTAACTTTTTTCAGTGTACAGAGTTCCATTCTTTATGAAGCACCTAAAAAAACTTTTCTACTGAAAAAACCGGCAGATATCCCACGCACTGTGAGAATCGATATAATGCGAAGCAGCCAGCAGGGAGTAAATCATGCTGTACATAATATGCATGTCATTATATGCATGTTAGGACCTGTCATTTGTGTTCTTTATAGAGTCACGTCCCGCAATACAAATTTTGGCGTATATCAAGCTAGCGAAGTGGACGCAAGCGCACCATGAGCGTGGCATGTAAATGGCATTGTAGATGACATGCATGCCAAGATTTTCGTGTTACCACCTGCCACTTATGTTCGCTTAATTTCTTACCTCGAATCGCACCGAGACGCGAGACCAATCTGCCACCGTTTCGCATGCGTTTGTATTCTCGCGCTCTGCGCATCATGCAGACGTCATCCGCGTTCCAGCGCTTAAATTGACGGACACTTTGTCAATTCCAAAGTGTGTTCCTCGAACGCCTGTACCCACTGAGACGGGGTCGGTAAGAATGGAACGTGATGCGCGCGTCTCCTTCCTTGCATGAATAGAAACGCTGGGCCCAGCGACGCTACGTAAGCAAAGCGCGAGCGCTGTAGAGTCCAACGCGACCGGCGTCCGTTTGCGCGCCCCGGCGCCCTCTTGGCACCGTGCCAGGGCACGGCTGGTGGGACGGACGGGCGACCAGACGGGCGGACGTGCGCATGAGACATTAAAGGCCTTCGCCTTAAAATTTCGTGTATATCAAGCTGGCGTAACGGCCACGAGAGTGTCATGAGGGTGGCATGCAAGTCATGTCACTCATGACATGTCATGATTTCCATATGACCACTTGGCATTTATGTTCGTCATACAGTCACGTGACGCAATACCAAATTTGGTGTATATCAAGCTAGCGAAACGGCCACGGGAGTGCCATGAGCGTAGCATGCAAGTCATGTTTCACATGACAAGTCATGGTTTCCATATTACCACTTGTCATTTATGCTCGTCATACAGTCACGTCCCTCAATACCAAATTTGGTGTATATTATGCTAGCGAAACGGCTCCGAGAGCGTCATGAGCGTGGCATGCAAGTCATGTTGCACATGACATCTCATGATTTCCATATTACCACTTGGGATTTATGATCGTCATAAAGTCACGTCACGCAATACCAAATTTGGTGTGTATCAAGCTAGCGAAACGGCCGTCAGCGCGCCATGAGCGTGGCATGTAAATCATGTTGTACATGACATGCAGGTCATGATTTTCATATTACCACCTGTCATTTATGTTCGTCATGCAGAAATGTCGCATCGTGCCAATTTTTGGATATATCAAATTATGGAAACTGCCTCAGGAGCACTATGGCCATGGCGTGTAAATCATACTTTTCATGACAAGTTAGTCATGATTTTCATGATATGACCAGTGATTCATGTTAGTCATACAGTCATGTTATGCCATGCCAAATTTGGTATAAATCCCATGAACGATATGGCCAGGAGAGCCCAAAGTCGTAGGCGGCTAGATAGATAGATAGATAGATAGATAGATAGATAGATAGATAGATAGATAGATAGATAGATAGATAGATAGATAGATAGATAGATAGATAGATAGATAGATAGATAGATACGCTCAAAGTCGCCGAAGTTCGCTAAGAAATGCTTCGCATTTAATATACATAATGCAAGCTCCCTCATCCTGTGAAACACAGTGTTTAAAGCAAGGGGCATCTGAGCTTCTGTAGATTTTTGTTCTTTTTAATGCACGATTGCAAGCTTCAGTAGTTGCTATGTCTTAAATATGTGCTGTTGGTAACATTGTGACTGTCTAAATAATTTTTGGTCATTACTGAACTTTATCGCTGCATTGGTTCTATCTGTATTGCTGAGATGTATAGAAAAAGGATGAAAAGTTTGCTTTTTTTCTGTGAAGGTTAATTTTCTGGAGAGTCTTTTGCTTTGTGGGTGGTATTTAAAGGCTCATTTTAGTTGCAATTATGAACTACATAAATGAAAAGACCTAGCATTAGTGATAAAATTTAGTAAAACAAAAATGCTCAGTATCATCAGATCTCATTGCCAAGGGCCTCCATAAGTGTGCGATGTTTTGTGCGAATTTAGACAAAAGATAAAATATAGGACGGTGGCGCAAAAATGGGACAAAGACGAAACAGGAAGAAGAGACTTATATAAGCGCGCTTGTACGTCTCTTAGTGCGCTTGTATACGTCTCTTCTTCCTGTTTCGTGTTTGTCCCATTTTTGCGCCACCGTCTTATATTTTAACTATGCACCAACTAGCCCAGCAACAAATTTTATTAGACAAAAGAGTACCATGGATGAGTACAAAAATGATCAGCTTCAGTTTTCTCTGTTCTGAGGTGTTTTATTTTGTAGGGTCACTCTTAAGTAGGGTTTCAGATTTGACATTTTAGTTGCTTTTTTAAGATATATGGGAAACAAGAGCTTCCAGTCATTAAGCACCATTGCCTTCATTAGCATACTGCAAAAACATTGCTAGGAGCCTGAGTGTTACTGTGTAATGGCAGCATTTAGGCCTTCATTTTATATTCCATAGCTAGGGCTAGTGTGGCACTACATTATTTCGTTTTTTTTGGACATTCATTCTGTTTTTCTTTTTGTTTCTCAGCCTCATTTTAATGAGTCATTTGGTTTCAGAAGTACTTCAATTGTACTACGGAATGTAAAGTGCTTATGCCCGTGTAGTTAGATGCCTGTACAGTCGTGAGCAAGCTTAACACGAACGCTCCACAGCGTGTCCTGAAACAGTTTGATTGATGCTTGCGCCGCGTAGCTTTGGGTTCTGTTGCTGAGATGTTGCCTATGCATGCCAACATACTATCCGAGCATAACGAGGTATTATCTACGCAACAGTGCTCAGCACTTCGTGGCTGGAATGTCGTCTGCGCAGAACTCATTTCTCTTTTTTTTCTGCGAACACTAACATTTATTCTCTGGTGAAAGAGTTTTAGAGACACATGCCCTGTCTTCTTTTATGAGTTTGAATATGCTGTGGATGCATCAAAACTCAGAACATGCTGCTGTGTGGGTCGTTTGATTTTGCAAGGTACATGCAACATTCAATTATGGCACAGATTGCCTTCTTTCTTTTGGTTCAGTTGTCCTGATCTTTTTTGTTTCTTCTCTTTGCAGATGAGGCGGGGTGCGAACAGTATATCCGTACAGTTGGGCAGAATAAACCCCATTTTTGTGCGTTCAGAGCAGCTGGGTGTTCAGTTTACTTGTCAAGAAGCTGTATGTATGCATGCTTCCTGCCACAGCTATCCGCTGTCTCACACATTGTAGGAATCACAGTGAATGCTATAACATTTGCTGAGGAATATATGCACCAAATAGTGCATTTTGTTGCTTTACAATATGACACCACACTGTGCTTAAAAAGCTGTAATTATAGGTGTTGTGTGGTGAAGAAAGTCATGGTGCTTTACTTGCAGCTACCGCAATGAATTATTGACTGATGCCAGCGGCAGCTTTTACTTTGCTTCTAAGTTGTTAGAGAACTACATAAAATTAATTTGTATGTGGTGCCAGGACGCATCAGTTGTCAATGAAGTAACCAACAAAATACAATCTCACTTGTAGCCCGACATTCGTGTGAACAGGGGCAGTGTGTACATGCATGTCTTTCCTCATGACTGTTGTGTTAAGCATCCATGTAAATTTTCGTTGCAATCACTGCATAATGTGCTTATCCACTCTCCAACAATTTCGTAGCTAAGTAGCAGCTGCTGCTGGCATCAGTCAATAACCATTGCGGTAGCTTCATGTTAGGCACCGTTACTTTCTTCACCACACAGCACTCATTATTACAACTTTTTTAGGTAGAGTGTGGTGTCAAGTTGTGTGCATTGGTGACTGTAAGGCAACAAAATCACTATGTGGCGCATATCATATTCCTCATTACATACGAAATTTCCAAGGAGACATTGCATATACATTCCTCAGGTGACATTACGTGCAACATTTCTAGGCGACATTACGTAAGGCATTCGTACGGAGACATTGCGTACGTTTCTACGAGACGTTACGTACAGTGTTTCTAGGAGGCATGTATAACGTTCCTGGGAGACATTACGTACCACGTTCCTAGGAGACATTACGTACAACGTTCCTAGGAGACATTACGTACAACGTTTTCTAGGAGACATTACGTACAACGTTTTCTAGGAGACATTACGTACAATATCTTTAAGAGACATCACGTAAAAAAATTTTCAAGGAGACTCCGTTTAAGGAAATTGCAATAATTTGAAAAAGGAAAAGTATTCGGCGACACTTTACCTTCAGCTTCTTACGTAAACAGGGGTACAAATTTTTAACAGTGCACGGTGACGCGAGACGGGACGCTTCCGTTTCTCGATGTTGCAGTCAGACGGCAGGGCGAGCGCATGACCTTCTCGGTGTACAGAAAGCCAACGCACACCGGCGGGTATTTGCATTTCACGTCCTGTCGTACGACTGCTCAAAAAGCGTCCGTGGTTTCGGCGCTCCTTTCACGTACAAGAACAATCTGCACGTCAGGAGGGGAGAGAAAAGGAGATGATCGCCACCGAGATTCTAAAGAATGTGTATACGGAAGTGTTCATCCGCCAGGTGTCACGCCGTGTATCGAGATGACAACCGCCGTACTGCGGAGAGACACGCTACTCGAACCCCTCCCTCCCTGGCCACCCCACCGGCAACAATAGAATAGAAGAAACCAGCCCAGCACATCGTCATCCCATATGTGCCGGCCATTAGTGAATAGCTCTCCAGGATTCTCGGAAAAGCGGGGGGTCACGGTGAGCCTGCGTCGACGCTCATTCACTTGCTACCATGCCCGAAGGCGACCTTCTGAGGAGCAGCACCAAGGCGTAGTCTACAAGTTAGCTACATAGGCGATAACAAGTGTTTCCAGGAAAGAATACGCCAACATAAGAACGACGTCAGGAAGATGGAAGTGCAACGCAGCGCTCTTGCAGAACACTGCGAGAAGCACGACCATAAGATCGACTTTGACGGCGCTTCTGTTCTAGCAACAGAAAGACATCTGGGAAGAACGCATTTGCTCGAGTCCTGGCACATTCAGAACACACCTGCAAACGTGAACCGCTTGCTAGGAACAATCACGGCCTCCAAAACGTGAGAGAAAGGGAAAGCCAGAGCCATGGTGAAACAAGACGCGGAGATGCTTCCATGACCAACACAGCAGTGTTGTACGGAACGGCGTTCCAAGGAAAGACGTTCCATTCAGGATCGGTAAAGAAACGAACGCTTGGTCAATCCCCCTCCTTGCTGTCGGGAGGAGTCCACCCTCTGGCTCCATGAACTGTCATGTGCACGGCAGAGTGAGCTTTTAAGTGCGGAACACTTTAGGATCCCGGGCTGGCGAGCGTCTACCTAGAGACAATCTCTAGGGATTTTTCGATCTAGGGACTTGCGATGGTGGTGCCTTCACTTCGTAGCGGAGCTTTTTGGAACCATGGAAAAATAACAGCGCGAAAAACAAGACGATGCACACAGGGAGAACAGACAAGTACAAGCGCTGACTTTCAACTAAGCATCTTTAATCGGAAATAAAACATATATGCATCACACCGCCAAACGGTACATGCGCAAACAACACTTGCTCTTCTTTCCTCGCTCAAAACCAAAAGCACACACATGTCACATGTCTCATGTAATCCCAAGATACGAAATTTCCTTATCATGTAGTGTTACCGACGCCTGACTGACACATGCAAGTGACAGCTTAGAAATGTGAGCGGCCTCAACAATTTCACGTGCTTTCTGGCTTCTGTGTTTATACAGAATAGAAGAAGAAAAACAGGAGTGCACCCACAATCACGGCAATGCATTGATAGATGAGAGCTAGCGGGGCCTTTCAAGGAATTAAAATGCTCCCTTAATCGCACATTAAGGCACCGCCCCGTTTGCGCCACGTAAACGCGGTTGCATGACAGAGGTATTGAATAAACAACGCAGGAGCAGCAAGGTACATAGCTGTGGGCATGCTTAACAGTGCAACCTAATGTTACATCAAACTCTTTGTTCTTTGCGCGGCGGTCCACCTTCACACATAGTCTGCTCAACTTGTTTCGCGCCGAGATCAAAACCCGTACATCGAAGTGGTTGGCAACCTTCTTGAGTCTGTGAGTAAAACCATGAATGTATGGTATCACAGCGACTTTATTGCCTGTTATTTGGGCTGGCTTAAGTTCATTGTTGCCGCCTTTTTTTATTTTCTTAAGTAGCTTCTCGCAGGTAGCAGAGAGCAACTCAAGCGGAAAACCAGCTTGCGTCAATTTGTTCACCTGACAAGTGAAACTAGAAGCCACTAAATGATGACAAGATTTGGTCATCGCAGAGTGAAGGCAGGAAAAAGCAATAGCATTTTTTACTAACTTTGTGTGGCCTGAACTGTACTTCAACAAAGGTTTTACCGACCTGGGTGCGTACTGCGAGCAGACATGATTCAGAGTGAACACTACCTTTAAATCAAGGAACTGAATTGTGTCATCCTTCAAAAATTCAGATGTAAATTTTAGCCCAAGATCTTTTTGCTCAAAACTGCTCAAAATTTTCGCGGCCATGAAGTCATAATCATCGTTGTCAAAGAAACTAAGTAATCGTCGACATAGCGAAAAACTTTAGTTGTGATCTTACCAAGTACAGTACTCACGGATTGAAATAGGACACTCGGAGCGCGTGGCCGCCGGCATCTGCAGCGCCGCTCGTGGGTTTTCGGGAAACCAAGCTGTTGCATTGTGGTATAGAGCGAGGGAGAGAACATCTGCGGAGCAGAATTTTTCCTTCCGGTCCCAAACGAGTCGGCCTTTAGTTCACCATGTGCCCACGACTAGCGTGGCGCTGCAAAGCTCGCGCGCTTGCCCCTGCCGAGGGAACACGCTCGCCGGTGCGCACCACATATATTGCGGCGCTAGCAGACGACGCTCTCGTTCTGCATGCTTTGGCGATGCGGCACGCATGCTGTGCAAGTATCGCACAGGATCAAACTAAGAGACTGAGTCTTAGGTGCGTTCGTCGACGTGATAAATATCCGCACAGGAGCATGGAAAGTTTATTTCGTGCTTTTTGTCACGACAAAAAAAAAAAAAAAGGAAAAGCAGTCACAGACACGTCTTCGTGCACACCGGAACAATATTTGAGTACTTTGTTGTTTCGCCGCGAGAAGCCAACACTGCGTCCATTCTGCGCGGCACGCTTGCGTAGAGGCTGTCGGCCACGGAAGAGCGGGGCAACTTCTGCCATTCCTCTTCAAAGGGCGTCCGAAGAGCACTTGTGCAGCGGCCGCCGTGATAGGGCTTTCTTTATTTCAGCCCATACATTTTCGATAATGTTCATATCCGCACCCTCCGGGGGCCAGTCAAGCACCATAGCACACCTCTCCTCCAGCAGGCGAGTTACTGGTGCTGCGGTGTGAACTGGGCTCCGGTCGTGCTGGGAATAGGAGAGGCCGTCCTTGAATGGCCCATTCAAAGCGTACCGAATAAGGACGGTGTGCAAGTGGTCTCTGTATGCTGCGGCAGTGAAGCGGCCGTCCAGACGTACCAACGGGCCTAAGCCGTCTTTGGAGATCGAGCCCCACACGTTCACGCTGCAGCGGCCACTGCTTGTCACGCGATGCAGATTGGGCGTGTCGAACCTGGGCAAAGAAACCGGGAAGAACACAGACATTATTATCTTTTACCGCGATCTGTCACTGCGATTGATAACCACTACAAAAGCGGGCCTTGCTGTTGTATGTTGGCAGAATGCGCTGCTTCTGGTAGCCACTTCTACGAGCTCTTTGTGTCCAACGCACGTAACAAGGTGCTGGTGAAACCTTTTCGCGGTTGCACTTTTTACTCGCGGCAGACGAGTGGGTGGAATATAAACCTATACTTTTTGACGAAAACGCATACCTAGCCGCCGCATACATTTGCCCATCTATCGTGCAAAACGGGAATTTAAAGACAGCTCAAAGTTGTTTGATACTTTAGGGGACCCATGTAACCCCCGATTAGTGTCGTTTAGTGTAACCCCCGATTAGTGACGATTAGTGACCTGCGGCTGATATATATAACTGCACCTGTAGCTGACGTCAGCCTTTAAAATCCCGTTGTGCATGATAGATGGGCAAATGTATGCGGCGACTAGGTATGCGTTTTCGTCAAAAATTATAGGTTTATATTCCGCCCACTCGTCTGCCGCGAGTAAAAAGTGCAACCGCCAAAAGGTTTCACCAGCACCTTGTTACGTGCGTTGGACACAAAGAGCTCGTAGAAGTGGCTACCAGAAGCAGCGCATTCTGCCAACATACAACAGCAAGGCCCGCTTTTGTCGTGGTTATCAATCGCAGTGACAGATCGCGGTAAAAGATAATAATGTCTGTGTTCTTCCCGGTTTCTTTGCCCAGGTTCGACACGCCCAATCTGCATCGCGTGACAAGCAGTGGCCGCTGCAGCGTGAACGTGGGGGGGCTCGATCTCCAAAGACGGCTTAGGCCCGTTGGTACGTCTGGACGGCCGCTTCACTGCCGCAGCATACAGAGACCACTTGCACACCGTCCTTATTCGGTACGCTTTGAATGGGCCATTCAAGGACGGCCTCTCGTATTTCCAGCACGACCGGAGCCCAGTTCACACCGCAGCACCAGTAACTCGCCTGCTGGAGGAGAGGTGTGCTATGGTGCTTGACTGGCCCCCCGGAGGGTGCGGATATGAACATTATCGAAAATGTATGGGCTGAAATAAAGAAAGCCCTATCACGGCGGCCGCTGCACAAGTGCTCTTCGGACGCCCTTTGAAGAGGAATGGCAGAAGTTGCCCCGCTCTTCCGTGGCCGACAGCCTCTACGCAAGCGTGCCGCGCAGAATGGACGCAGTGTTCTCTTCTCGCGGCGAAACAACAAAGTACTAAAATATTGTTCCGGTGTGCACGAAGACGTGTCTGTGACTGGTTTTCCTTTTTTTTTTTTTTTGTCGTGACAAAAAGCACGAAATAAACTTTCCATGCTCCTGTGCGGATGTTTATCACGTCGACGAACGCACCTAAGACTCAGTCTCTTAGTTTGATCCTGTGCGACACTTGCACAGCATGCGTGCCGCATCGCCAAAGCATGCAGAACGAGAGCGTCGTTCTGCTCGCGCCGCAATATATGTCGTGCGCACCGGCGAGCGTGTTCCTTCGGCAGGGGTATAGTGTTCTAGAAGGGGGGTAGTGGGATCAGCAGCCGGAGCGCCCTATGCATTGTAGCAAGGCGGCGAGTGCGGACGGGACCCGGATGTTGGCGGCGGCGCTGTAGTCGCATGGGCTGGCTGCCTCTGGTGCTTCGCGCGCTTGTTTTGAAGGGCTTGAGTCACGATGTTGACTGCTTTTTAGTGTTTCAACCTGCCGTTTGAGTCTTTCGCGCGTAGTCGGCTGAACTCATGTGAAGTAGGAATGTCGAAACGTCAACGGCAACGACACTGCTTCGCTCCGGGCTGTGAAACAGGGTACAAGTGGACAAAAGGAAAGCAGCCGTCGTCGTTCCCTGCGCTGAAAGACGGCGGCTTTGGGATCGCAACCTGCACCGCCAAGATAAGAAACGAAACTCGACGAGACTTGTGCGGTTTGTGAACCGCATTTCGAACCATCGTGCATTGTACGAGATTATGTACATATTATAAACGGTGAAGAAGTGCGTACTCCACGAGGTAAGCCGGAGCTCCTGCCCGATGCCATTCCGACGCTGCTGCCCAATGCGCCTAGCTACTTGTGCAAAAAGCCGGCGCATTCAAGACCATCTAGGAAGCGAAGCAGTGCGGTCGTCACCCGTCGTGAGGCTGAAAAATCGAAAGTCTGCGGTGATGAGCAGTCCGAGTGTTGTGAAACAGATGCGGATGAAGCTGCCGCGGCGACGTCGCAACGTGCTCCCGGTTTGCCCGAATATTTAGTTACTCTCAGTGTTCCCTCGGTCTACTGAAGTTGCCACCGTGTTCCCGACTACACGGGCGCTCTGTATTGCAAATTAAGGATGCAAGCAAATCAAGAAGTAGCGTTAAAAATGGTGGTGATTTTCTCGCCGGATGTGGATACAGGCACGCTCGGCGTCCCATATACAGCATACCTTTGTGGCCGAGTGGTCGACCAAGGACACGTCACTTGCCGTGCGGAAGCTGAGAACATTCTACAATGTGTTGACGCTTATAGTATCTGCAAAGGTACATTGCCAACCAGCAGCATGTCAAGGGCGGACTTATCTAAGGGCCTTGAGCTGCAAGTGACCACTCGTGAAGGCATGTACAGCTTAACCTGAACGTGCGAGCGTCGACCACCCAGTCTATAAGAGCCGTAAACTGAGCACAGCGGCGAAATGAACGACCATACGTGTATGCACGCGATTAACAGTCTTGTGCAGCTGTCTTGTGCTGGGCTGTTCCGGGAACAGGACAACGGGACGCCGGGAAATGGGGCTTATTGGCTCGGCGGTCGGCGCTCGCGCGTTCGATCAGGTTGAAAAAATGGGCGGCTGTACATCAGCAAGCGTTGTGCTGGAAAACAACCATCAGATGGCATGTTTAACTGCTGCATTATAGTAATAACTGTCATGCAAATAATTTTTTATCATAGTTTTTCAACTCCTGCGCTATTTCTATCAAAACGGATCTGGTAAGTCTCCCATTTGCTGTTTTTGGTTTTCAGGGCAAGCATGAATCTCCTGTCGGTACCTGAAAAGGGCCCTTCTTACGCGACAGTCAAGGCTGATGCGACAGCTTAAGAAGAAAGTCTCAAGTACGGCACAAAAGCTTCGCGCAGCAAGGAATAGAATCAAACGAAACAAAACCGCTCGTGTGCCGAATGTGTTAGTACATGCGCCGCAATTGCTTGGCTCACTCGAACTTGTCAATTCGATTGCGTCCTAACGTGCACGAAAGTTGTTAAAGGCAAATGAATTAAGCAGTTTACCCATTCTATGGTGCTCGCGAGCATTTATTTTACAAATCAGCCGCATTGTCGTGCGGCCGTTTGTCAGTACTCGTTGGGTCGGCTTTATTTTCATGCGAGCTTGAAACGTCCGCCGTACCACCTTTCTCTGCGCTTGTCTCAATTCAGAGGAAGATTTCAGAAAACATGCCAAGGAGCTGCGCGCTTCCCCTTTTCGGCGAAGCACCAGCGCACACTGCTTTCTCCACGTTGCTAAGGCTGTGCGTCTCGCGTTCCGTACAGCCCACGCGCTAGTGGCGCCATCTCGCGGCGTCGACGTAAGATGCCTCACCCGCGGGCTCTCCCTGATCCCACTACCCCCTTCTAGAACACTGTAGCAGGGGCAAGCGCGCGAGCTTTGCAGCGCCACGCTAGTCGTGTGCACGTGGTGAACTAAAGGCCGACTCGTTTGGGACCGGAAGGAAAAATTCTGCTCCGCAGATGTTCTCTCCCTCGCTCTATTCGCAATGCCCATAGACTGTCGCGCCCCTAGCGGAATTTAGGAGCGTCCTCTCATGGATGATCAGTAGACGACACCATGGCAGCCCTACGCAGTCGCGCACTTGTTCGGCTGTGTTAGCAGGAAACAAACACTACGAGTTTGCATGTTTCTTGCTTCAGTGAACAAACCGGGGCCTCCGCGACTCGATAAATCTGACTCGTTCTTGCGAGACGCGAAGTTTTCGTGAAAATACGTGCCAACTCGCGCGTTCAACGATGACCCACATCGTACAAATATCAGCTTCGCGAGGTTTTGTGTAGCCACGTAGGTTACTTAAACGCTGTCGTCTGACCTTCCCAGTTGAAACTCACCTTGTTTTACTTGCATATAGCGTTCGTCAGTGCTCTTGTAGTGCATGAATTTTTTACATTGTAGGCGGGAAGTCGCGCGAGCTAGCGATGTATAACTGAGTAATCTCAAATTGGCCAGCGCTGCGCCGCTTGTTTTTGAACGTTTGTTGATAGATGGCAGCACTCTGCAATTGATTTGTTTGTTGACCGGTGTGAGAGCAAGAAGTTCTGCTGGTTCTGCCAGGTTCTGCGCGCCCAGATAACGTTGTGACATGGACTAATCGAAGACGTTCGGCGGAGGAAATTCTTCAGATTGCTTTCAGCAATGATGTTAAGAGAAACCATCTTGATGACGAGGATTTTTCACTGGACGGAGAAGGCTGTGAAAGCGTGTGTGTGTGTGTGTGTGTCTGTGAGGAGTGCGACAGCGACGATGAACGATCAGCTGCTAACTCACGAGGAGCGAGTTGCACTTCACGTCCCCTCGCGCGCTAATGTTTTTTCACGCTCGTAAGTCACTTTGATTGTATTTAATGTATAATATCCTTCAGTGAGATCAAAATAAAAACATTGTTTTTCTTGTACATTGCACGCAGCGCGATTATTGTGGATATTATCGAGCGCCGCATTCCGCCAAAACACTCGAGTTCGTAACAGGGAAGCGAAATGGTTGAAACGTGCAGTCACGGCCACAATCCACGCCTATCGGCTCACTTCTCCTGTACTTCACCGGTACCTTCCGATCGGCATAGTTGTTCGACGCATTTTCGCAACGTCGAAGAATTCGTCGTTGCGAAAAGCATACGTGCGTGTTCTTTTCGATATTCATGTTTCGATCGTGCTGATCGAACCTGCGGCATCCGAGAGCACGAGTCTGAGCATGGCTGTGACACAAGCGCTACTAAATAGGATGTTAAATGCTTGTGTTCTGTTGAAGAAGCAACTCCGCGTTCCTCACTGCGCAAGTAATTACGACGGCGTATGTTTGCAAACCATCGCCACGTTAAACATTCGGTCCCGTGCAGCGGCGACGACGCTACCCGCTAGCGGCCTACCACTGCGGCAAATCCGTCAGGCAGGCTCGGTACACAGTATTGGCCTCGAGGGCCACCACTGGAAATGCCGGAGCCACCGTCGGCGTGACGTGGTTGGCAGGATCACGCGGTCTCGGCGGCCGCGTTGGCTGCTTGCGGAGCGCTGCCGCGTGCTTTGTAAATGAGTTTCAAGCTCCACCTGCGCTGCGTTCGGTACGAATACGGAGGTTTTCTCGCATTTTGAACCCAACTGAGCCCATTGTAACAGGAGTGGCTGCCTCCGAAAGCGATGAACATGCTGCTCTTACTGCTCGGTGCCGTAGTGCCGGACGTACGCAACGAAGTCCGGTATAGACCTGCACCGGTGCCCGTGGGTCAAGAAACTGCGTGAAGAGTGGGCTGTGGTGCTAAGAACCGGCAAGCAGCGATCGGCTACGAGTCATGTGTACAACTAGCACTTCCGCGACGACGATTTTCGCTACTGCGTCGGGGCTGTGCGAGTGTGAGTAGCAGAAAGTGCGCACTGCGACGATCGTCCGCGCGCGCTTTTCGCCGGCTAATGGTGCTTATCTACCGCAGTACGGAAAAGGCGCTGCCTTTAGCATCCTGCGATACCATCTCAGAACGTTCTTGTGCGACCTCTTGATCGTCGGCCCCGTGCTCAGCGTCTACAATATGGGCTGCAAATACTTGAGTGATTGTTTAGATACGCTGGATTTAAAAACTGGCAAGGTTCCTTGTGCATTCCCCTAAGATGACTGGAAGGCGAAAGCCACCTTCTTATCCTTCTTGTCAGTCAATGTATTCATTTTCCTCGCCCCGCTCCAAAAAACTTTGTGCTCCTAACGAGGTTTTGCACTGCCTCCGTGATCGACCCACCGATCATGGAGGCTGTGCAAAACGATCATGTCGTGTGAAGACGTCATCATGTGACATCACGTTATGTGGCGTCATGACGACGTCATGGCGTCTTCACAAATTTGGGCAATCTGTGACGTCATGATGACGACATATGGTAACGTCATCACGTGATGGTGATTTTGCATTACTCGTGCCGACGCCGACGAGGCGGGATGCTTACAGTCAATCTTCGCTTTTGATGAGGCATCGAAGTCTTTCACCTTCATAACCTATACGCGACGTTTGCTGGTGGATGTACATAGCGAGCGAGTCAAATGCTGCGGCTGATGTGTGCTGCATTTATGTTGGCCATAACATTCTTTCAGTCAATCGTGCATTCTCATGACACAGACGCTACGTGCTAAAAGCCCGAATTCACTTGTGCCACTCTCAAACTCAAGTTGGGCCTATCCAACCCCATGCATTTTTTGGAGCCTTATTTATTTATGTGGAAAAGATGCCACGCTGTTGGCGTTAGACTCGACATGCTTCCCTAATTGCTGGGCAACTCGCCAAATAATTGCATTTCACTCTTTACGTGTTGTTGTTACCCTGCTTTGCAGCTGCAGGTTGCTGCAATAACTTCCCTTTCTTTCACCGCTATTTCAAGTTCAGGTCGGTCCTTGTTCACATCGACGTTTGTAGAACAAGTTCGGCGAACGTTACTGTATATTCATTCGTTTCCTTGCCATTGCATGCTACTACATGGCCTCGTAGACCAATTCTCCTTCCATCAGCAATCTCGAAGTGGTGAAGCTTTGGTCTATGAATTTGTTGATGGCAGAGAGCGGCGAGTTTAGTGGAATGCAAAGGTAACGATAATAAGCAACATATTTAAAAAGGCATCGCATTTACTCACGCTTTGTGTGACCACCAAACGAAACGAATACACTGAAATAACAGCAGCAGCGGCAATTGCTCGCTTAGAAGACCGATCTATATGCAGTGCGAGGCAACATGTCAAATGACACTGAAACATACATTAATTTTGACTGAAAAAAAAAGAAAAAAAAAACGTTGAATCGTCGGGACGGGACATCGCAAGTTGTCATAGGCGCGCCGAAGTCGTAGTTGTAATAAAAAAAAATTGGAACTGCTCTGATAGCGTCCGCGCAACAATGGTTTTTGTGTACTCACAAATTCTCATATTTTGCGGCCTAAAGTTCACGGCACGGCGCCAAAACACGCTCGTAGCGAAAGCGAAACCATCAGTACGAACATGTATACATGCAGACGCTCATGCATGCAAAAACTCCGTCGGTCGCCGCGAACCCGTGCGATCACTGGCTTGAGGCTTCTTTCTGTTATGCTCCGTTTAGGTATACAGGCGTCTACTCTAACAAAATGTTTCACATAGTTTGCACTTAGCGACAGACTACATTTACCGCAAAAAGCAGGTTCAGGGGTCTCCGTCGCGGTGGCCGCGTGGAGCGGGCGCTCCGTTTTCTGCAAAGAGGCAGCGACTGTAAACTAGGTTGTGCTTTCTTTTCGTCGAAAATTATTACTTCAACAGTAAAGAACATATTTCGTTTCGCAAGTACGCACAGAAATGTCCTGGAGCGCTTCCGCGAGGTGTTTTGTAGAGCGCCGACAGCAAATCTTATGGGGAGCGTACGGCGGTATCCTGCCTAGCACGCAATCGAGGCGCGCCCGATAGAGGGCGACTCCGTAACTCCTCGAGGCCAATATCTCGGAGTGCCGTTCAGGTAATACGTCAATTCTAGCTCATGAAGTTTTTTGCAGCACGCACAGGATTTCGTAAAGCATCGCTTATGCACGGTAACGGAGCTGAAATATAACCTTTCACACCGTGGCAATTAATTAGGTGGCGAGCTTCCATGGTTTGAGAAAGCATTTCGGTCTCATATCCATTTCAGTGCAGCTCATGACTTCATCCGGTGAAAATGGCACGGGCCGTACGTCCGCACGACCTATCTGTTCCTATGCTAACAAACGGATTGACCGTCCATCGGGTGCCATCTTGAATCGTACAGCGCGCCACCTATAGTTCGTGGGCATTGCGAATACCACAATGCAACAGCTTGGTTTCCCGAAAACCCACGAGCGGCGCTGCAGGTGCCGGCGGCCACGCGCTCCGAGTGTCCTATTTCAATCCGTGAGTACTGTACAGTCCTGTCAACTTTACTCAGAAAGATATCGCTAAGAATAGGAGCAACCCTGGACCCTATACATATTCCAGCTTTTTGAACATAGAGCATATCGCTGTGGGATATGAACATAGACCCTAAGTAGAACGACAGGAGTTCTAAGAACGAATCAGTAGCAATGCCACTATCAGATATGAAGGCAAGTTCATCATTGTCAACAGTGATACATTCCTTAACCGCCACCAACAGATGATCGTGAGGGCGGGAATAAAAAAGGTCTTCCACGTCTATACTTAAGGCACGACTAGTCGCAGGATTGGCATTGCGCAGGAATTTAACGACAAAATCCGAGTTAGGAATGAGGTAAGGGTTCATAATGCGGAGGGATGATAAGCAATTTAACAAATAGCCAGAAACGCAGTGCTGCCAAGTGTCCCGTTCACTAGGCACTACTAGCAGTGGAAAAAAACTTGAGACGCACGAGCGCCAAACCTTTGGATAAGAAGAAAGTGGCTGTTTCTTTATTGTCGGATTTGAATTTGCCTAAGCTTGTTCAATCTGTTAAGAAAGCAAAAATGTGCAACTTGAGGCATTTTTCACTGCAAAAACGGATAAAGTAGATGTTCCCTTTCGCGTCATAGCACCACCACCTAGACTAACTCAAGGCCTCCGCGCGCTGCCGTGACGTCACGCACACGGGATGGGCCTGGAAATTGGGCTTCACCTCGTGCGGTGTTTTCCGGCAGGTTTTGGGCGCGCTCGTTGTGTTTTGCCCGGTCGCGGCGGCCGCATTTTGATGCAGGCAAAATGCTAAAAGCCCGTGTGCTTCGATTTAGGTTCACGTTAAAGAATCGCAGAGGGCGCAGAATTCCGGAGCCCTCCGATACGGCTTTTCTGATAAATATATCGCTCTTTTTGGTCGTAAGGTCCCAACAGTTAATACTACCGTTTCAGTCGCGTAAGGATATAAATTAGGACTATTATTACAAAATAGTTCGTGGAAACACTACAAAAATACTTTATGACTGTGCCTATGCATAAATTCTTGTGCCCGCGAAGACCGCTACGAATGTGAAAACGTTGCAAACACAAGTAAATCTGTTTTTGCCTTACATTACATTTAAAGCTAAGGAAAACACATAACTTCTTGACAATGGAAAAGGAAGAAATCCAGGAAGGAATGGGTACACATTTTCAATAAATAAGTGATTTATTACAAAAGATGACAAAGATGGAGAAAAAAATAAATAGAGCATCCCAGCTAGATGAAATAATGTTCTGCAAATCTACCAGCACGACTGCACATAGTTTACATCACACAAATAGTTCTCTTTTTTTATTTACAGTACTATAAGCCCTTGCGGGCTGTTACAGGGGTGGGAAAGGACATATGCAAAGTAGATTCAAACATTGTTAAAAAAGCTTCAGGTGATTTATAATCAACAAATACACTTCACTTGAGTTGTTCAATACGATAATTCTAACTGGGCAGAATGAAAAACCTGAATACATTCAAATTTCAAGGAGTTCAAACAACAAGAAAACATGATCACAATACGTATTTATGTCCAAGGTCACTTTTCATTTCTGCAGAGTTTGCAGCTTTCGACTTTCTTTTGTAATAGTTGGGTTGTCGTTTGGCGTTTGGAGCTTTCGCTTTCCTTTCGGAATAGTCAGTTCGTTGTTTGCTGTTTTGCACAAATTGTTGAGCAGTGTATTTGCCGCTGCACTCAAGACATGATGCATTACTTCCGGTGGGGAATGACCTGAGTCGCAGAAGTCAAGGGCCTCAAAATTGTTGAGTGCATGAGACACAAGTGTTACGAGTGCCTCCTTTTGGTTGGTCAGTGCAAGAAATTGCGAAGCATACTGATCACCTCTCAGCTTATCGAGGATAATTTCTGTGAAGAGCACTGCATTAACTACTACAGCTTGTGGGAACTTGAGCCCACCCCTTGACATACCCGAAATGAGTACGTTTTCATCCCGGTCCAGATCTGTGTTTTCTAACACAAGGTTTTCCTTACAAAACGCACACATCAACTTCTTCAGTGCAGCATGTGCACAATATCCTGCAACATAAGTCACAGCAGGCATCCGTGAAGCCTTTTTCTCGATGTCTGCATTAGTAACTTTGACATGAAACTGTTCATGAAGGGAATCAGGAGTTGCCTTTGAGACAGGTCGAGCTATGACCTCGAAGTCAGGAAGATCAAGCACTTTTTGCAGCCTCAGCTTGCTCTCAGACTCATAAATTTGTCGAACAGAGGCATGATACTGGGAACCACTCAGTTGGCGATACTTTCCAAACCGTTCTTCAAGAGAATCGGTTTGAAATTTCCTAAGCAACACATATGTAAACCCAAGTTCCTGTAAACAGTACAGGGAAATTTCACGCAGAGCATGACTCGTGTGGCCAAGAGCCATGTGAGTCTCTGGCGTGAGATGCCCAGCATCGTGCTTAAGACTTGTCCAGTAGTCAAGCCACTCAGGTATCTTCTTCAAAAATTCCATCTGGGGGGCAGGATGCGGAAGTTATTGGGCACTGCATGTCATCTCGCAGGCGTTCACCTTTCCTTGGTGTTTTGACATTCACTATCCTCCACCAAGTTAGGATTGTGGCTATAAAATCAGCAGTTCCTTTTGCATGTTGTATGGTCGTAGAGTTGAGTGCAGCTACAGTTGACTCATTAAAAATTCGCAGTACAAGTTTCACATTTTGCCGTTCCATATTAGATGGGTCCAGTGCCTTCAACGACGAAGTAGGTGCTATCTTTAATAGCTCATTTTTCTCTGCATCATGTAACTCACGCAATGCTTTAAATGATGCTGTGAGGATAGCTGGCTTGGGGTCACTGCTATTTATGTCAGGATAGTATATGCATTTTCCAACGTTCCGTTGGTTCAGCTAATTATTTCTTACAGACTTCAACACGTGAACAGTGTCTAAAATAAAAAAAATAGTGGCCGAGAGGGATCAACTGGATGTTGATATACAATGCTTTCCTTAGGAGGGCTAGCAAAAAACTTCATTGCTTTCCGATTTATTTAGTTGTTGTCCGAGACAACTGCTATAACTCTGAATCCAATTAACTCTAGGTCAGTGATTAGTTTCCTTAAGAATTCGTGCAAAGTGTTTGCATCGATCTGGGCCACTGGCATAATATGAACAACATCTTTGTGATTTGACAGAAGGCTCTGCACCATAAAAACATGAGCTGTTTTAGCTGGAGAAGAATTGTTCGCACCGGCCCCTGCGATAAAACCACCTTTGTAGTCAAAGTATGCTTTTAAATGGATCTCATCCATCATCAAAGTCACAGTTCGTTCGTGCTCTTTCATCGCATTCAAGATCGACTTTGCATAGTTAAGGAAACAAGAGTGGTTCTGCTCTAAGGCAGGGCTCACTTGATATGATGAACAGAGTCGTCTTATGGTAACAGGATGGGGCAATTTCACTTTCATAGAGCTTCGAATGAAGTTATAAGCATGCGGGGATATGGTAAACAGCAGTCCTGCAAAAACAAGCATCTCTGGAGAGTAGCGTGAAGAATTTTTCAAAATGAGCTCCACTTGACTGCTTACAAATTTGAGTACTTTGTGGGGCCTCGTAATGAGGGCGCCGCTCTCGGAGCAAGGGAGACAGCAGACACGGTCGTACCAATCCAAACATCGTGCACATTTATTGAACTACTTTACATGGCGAGCTCGCTAGCCGAATGATAAATCAAACGCTAAAAACAACCTTAAACAATCATTATGCCAATACACCCAATCAACATAGCAACAAACAACAAGATACCGCGAAGGCGGCGTCGCCGACGGTCGACTCACCACGAGGGGCCCGCGGGAGACGACCCGCGCGGTGCCTTCCCCACGTACCCACCGCAGGAGCCGCCCGTCCACGCCAGCCGCCAAACGCCAAAGAGACTCTTTCTTCCCATGCGCCCACCAGCTTCGCCGCCCAGCGGCGCTGCTGGCGCTACCATGCTAACTTTAACGATGATGATGATAATCACCCGCGCGAGCACAACGCCACCTTCCGCTCGGCGGCTGTCAACTCGATCTGCGGCTTATCCGCGAGACGCGCGCGCCATGACGTGCAAACGACCTTACAGGGGGTGGCAGCACCCCCCACATCCCCCCCAACCTTAATTCAAAACATACCCCGGTAAAAAAAACTAAAAAAAATAAAACAGCTACACAAGCTCACGAAAGAAAACAACACATGTCCGAATGTCCGTGCACTGCAACACAGCCGCTGGTCGACACCGCTGCACTGGCTCGATGACTTGACCTCAGTCCCAGACCCGCAACGACAACGTGGCCGTCGGCGCGAGAAAGCGTCACTCGCGCCGACACGTCTTCCGGTTGCGAGCAGCACTCACGAGGCCGCCGGTCTGCAGGCCGCTGCGCAGGTCCCAGGCGTGTCCATCTCCCGAGATGTTTCGACCGCATTCCTGGCCAGCGGCGAAGACGACGTGCAGAGGACAGCCAGCCGCGGTTTACATCAATCCCGCTGCGAACACTCAAAAACATTCTCGACAGGACGGTGCGGTAGGACAAAGGAAGGGAGCTACGGGCTCATCGCCCACGTGGTACGATGGTCAGTACGGCTAGCAAAAACATCGGCGGTGACCGAGACGCCCAGTTCATCTAAAACAAAGGTTGCTTTTCTTAGTTCGTGCATCGCAAGATAAGAGGGAAGCAGAGTGCAACACCTCAACGCCACGATCCAACGGGTTGTGTCCCGACAGGCAGCTCCGCAGAGCCTTAGGCCTAACGAGTCGCTCGACAACAACCGGCATCCACCCAGCACCCAGCCTCGGCGCAGAAGAGGCGGCCGCGAGGAGACATCAGCTCTGTAAGGTGGCCCTAACCGCTCGCCGCACACAGCAGCTTACCGAGCGATCAGCGCCCACCGTCCCGGACGGTGTCACGACGCCCCGGCGTGGAGCCGCAATACAAGACAGCAACGACGCCCGACTCCCAGAGCCAAAGAGAAAAGAGAAGCTATTTACAGAAAACTCGGACCACCTACGAGGCTTCCGTACTCACTCGCTTCGGGCCTGGCCTACAATCCACGTGCTCTAAGCCTTGCTCTCCCCAGGATGCGGACCACGTGGCTCTCGTACCAACTCAACGACGTTTTTAAAAGAACAACAACCACTTGCGAGCAGAAAAAGAACTCAACGTGCCGACAAATTCAAACACGCCTCAGCAACCGATCTCCTCGCTCTCAAAAAAGCACGCCGCCGACGCTAGCGATGAAAATCCCTCCCTAGGCCTACTCTACCCCGGCTTAAAAAAAAAAAAAAGGTTGTTCCGAACCGCGAAAACTGTCGTCCGATGCTCCAAGAGCCCCACGTTGGGCTGCCAGTGTGGGGGGCTCGAAATGAGGGCGCCGCTCTCGGAGCACACGGACACAGTAGACACGGTCGTACCAATCCAAACATCGTGCACATTTATTGAACTACTTTACATGGCGAGCTCGCTAGCCGAATCATAAATCAAACGCTAAAAACAACCTTAAACAATCATTATGCCAATACACTCAATCAACATAGCAACAAACAACAAGGTACCGCGAAGGCGGCGTCGCCGACGGTCGACTCACCACGAGGGGCCCGCGGGAGACGACCCGCGCGGTGCCTTCCCCACGTACCCACCGCAGGAGCCGCCCGTCCACGCCAGCCGCCAAACGCCAAAGAGACTCTTTCTTCCCATGCGCCCACCAGCTTCGCCGCCCAGCGGCGCTGCTGGCGCTACCGTGCTAACTTAACGATGATGATGATAATCACCCGCGCGAGCACAACGCCACCTTCCGCTCGGCGGCTGTCAACTCGATCTGCGGCTTATCCGCGAGACGCGCGCGCCATGACGTGCAAACGACCTTACAGGGGGTGGCAGCACCCCCACAACTTCCAAATGGGATCCATGAAATTCTTGCAACTGGTACTCACTGCACACATCCTCCAGCAGCGTCAACACAATTTTCAGAAGACGGTGAGCTTTCTGGTTGTCATCAGATGAGTGGCTAACGTCTAGCTGCTCCACAGACTGCAATACTTCATTTAGTTGCCTGAGGTCTTGCAAATGTGAAGGCACATTGACACTGGGAAGGTTCTCGATGCGGGCTTCTCCGATAAACACATCAATGCACAGGTCGACTGACACAGCCACCGAACTACGCACAGCGGGTGCACGTTGAAGTGCTAGATCCAAAAACACAACCTTTGACTCCTTGATGATCACAGTCCAGAAGTCCGATACGGAAAAGTTTGACAGAGCATGGCAAAACTCCGCGAAACTGCCGACTTTGTTCTTCCGACTTTCTTCTTCTTGTGCGGCTACAGATAGCTCAATAGCTGCTCGTAACGATGCTGCTTCTAGTCGGGCTTTCTTTTCTTCTGGAGCCTCTAGAGCGGACGGTGTAGGACGTGACATATACTTGGGGCAGTTGGCGAACACGCTGGGGACTGCAGTTTCTTTAAGGCGAACACGCTCCAGAGGCACTTCGATCACCTTGCCGGTCTGCGCGTCCGTGTATGTTGCCGTTCTAACGAAGTCTGTAGGAGCAAAATGCTTCTCGCAAAGCTGAAAAAGAAAACATGATTCTATAGACGCATAATACAGGAAAAGGTCCAAGCAAGTACGAACACAGACCACGTTGATCACTAAAAACGAGAGCTAGTGCGCTGCAGATACAGAACAAACATTGTGGTAAAATATTAATTGCACGTTACAAATGCACTTAGCGTAACAATAAAATTGACGCTTACCACTGTATGCTTAGAAGGCGTAAAATGTGCACGAGAAACAGCCTTTGTCCATGCCGCTCTCCGCTGCGGGTCACTGGGGAACCTGTAGACCCGTACACTGGAACACTTCGCATCATAGTTAGACTTGCAATTCGGAGCACAACAAGTGCCAGGCATTCTGAAGTGTGGCCGCACACTGTTCCTATTGCGAAGAGCAACGTCCCCTCATAATTGACAACAGAAATCGCTCAAAACAATGCGCCAACACGGCAACATTCACCACATGTCATGTTCACCGGTTCACCACACAGATCGTGACACAGTGTTGCCAACGCCCCATATCGTTCGACAAAAGTAGTAAACCTTCCAATAGTTTTTTTTTTCATTGCAAGAAACATTTATTCATTTGTGGTTTATAATAGAACACATACCTAGTAAACATTATTGCGCACACATGTTGACTCACCAGGAAAAAAGAACGAAGGAAAAAAACTTTTTTTACTCTGCAGATTTACGCAGACTAGCCAGGGCGGTCAAAGCCAATAATACAGACAGCGCTAGCCAAGCCAAAGGGATTTTGGGAAAGGAGGGATGAAACGGCACGCCGCCTCCTCGCCCCTTGCTGAATGATCCTCGTCGGCCGCCACCCCCGCATCGGCCCATCCTACAGCTCCCATCCCTTAGCCGTGACGTAGCACTTGGGAAAGGAGGTTTTGCGCCGGCCTTGTAAGTTCTAGGTGGTGGTGGTCATAGTCACTGAACGGGACACTTGGCAGCACTGCGTTTCTGGCTATTTCTTAAATTGCTTATCATCCCTCCGCATTATGGACCCTTACCTCATTCCTAACTCGGATTTTGTCGTTAAATTCCTGCGCAATGCTAATCCTGCGACTAGTCGTGCCTTAAGTATAGACGTGGAAGACCTTTTTTATTCCCTCCGTCACGATCATCTGTTGGTGGCGGTTAAGGAATGTATCACTGTTGACAATGATGAACTTGCCTTCATATCTGATAGTGGCATTGCTACTGATTCGTTCTTAGAACTCCTGTCGTTCTACTTAGGGTCTATGTTCATATCCCACAGCGATATGCTCTATGTTCAAAAAGCTGGAATATGTATAGGGTCCAGGGTTGCTCCTATTCTTAGCGATATCTTTCTGAGTAAAGTTGACAGGATGCTAGAGACTGTACTTGGTAAGCTCACAACTAAAGTTTTTCGCTATGTCGACGATTACTTAGTTTTCTTTGACAACGATGATTATGACTTCATGGCCGCGAAAATTTTGAGCAGTTTTGAGCAAAAAGCTCTTGGGCTAAGATTTACATCTGAATTTTTGAAGGATGACACAATTCAGTTCCTTGATTTAAAGGTAGTGTTCACTCTGAATCATTTCTGCTGGCAGTACGCACCCAGGTCGGTAAAACCTTTGTTGAAGTACAGTTCAGGCCACACAAAGTTAGTAAAAAATGCTATTGCTTTTTCCTGCCTTCACTCTGCGATGACCAAATCTTGTCATCATTTAGTGGCTTCTAGTTTCACTTGTCAGGTGAACAAATTGACGCAAGCTGGTTTTCCGCTTGAGTTGCTCTCTGCTACCTGCGAGAAGCTACTTAAGAAAATAAAAAAGGCGGCAACAATGAACCTAAGTCAGCCCAAATAACAGGCAAGAAAGTCGCTGTGATACCATACATTCATGGTTTTACTGACAGACTCAAGAAGGTTGCCAACCACTTCGATGTACGGGTGTTGATCTCGGCGCGAAACAAGTTGAGCAGACTATGTGTGAAGGTGGACCGCCGCGCAAAGAACAAAGAGTTTGATGTAACATTAGGTTGCACTGTTAAGCATGCCCACAGCTATGTACCTTGCTGCTCCTGCGTTGTTTATTCAATACCTCTGTCATGCAACCGCGTTTACGTGGCGCAAACGGAGCGGTGCCTTAATGTGCGATTAAGGGAGCATTTTAATTCCTTGAAAGGCCCCGCTAGCTCTCATCTATCAATGCATTGCCGTGATTGTGGGTGCACTCCGGTTTTTGGCTCTTCTTCTATTCTGTATAAACACAGAAGCCAGAAAGCACGTGAAATTGTTGAGGCCGCTCACATTTCTAAGCTGTCACTTGCATGTGCCAGTCAGGCGTCGGTAACACTACATTATAAGGAAATTTCGTATCTTGGGATTACATGAGACATGTGACATGTGTGTGCTTTTGGTTTTGAGCGAGGAAAGAAGAGCAAGTGTTGTTTGCGCATGTACCGTTTGGCGGTGTGATGCATATATGTTTTATTTTCGATTAAAGATGCTTAGTTGAAAGTCAGCGCTTGTACTTGTCTGTTCTCCCTGTGTGCATCGTCTCGTTTTTCGCGCTGCTATTTTTCCATGGATCCATACCAACTGGCCCAGCTTTCTACACTTCTGCTTTTTGGAACGCCGCTTGGACGGCCGGTGTGGCCCGATTCTCGAGCTAGCGCCTTGCTCGAACGAGTTTCAGCGTTCGTCTCTTGTCTCTGCTCCGATGACGATGGACGATGACCGCGAGTCCTGCAGCTTTCGTTTCGACAGCGTAGCACGCGAGCCGGTGTCCCGTAGCGATTTTGTCGTGACTGCATCAGAGAACATCTATGACTGCCTTTGCTTGATTGACGGACGTCGAGGGCGAAGCAGAGCGAAGACGCTGCACTGCACTGCCTTGCTACAAGTAAGTAGCAATCTCTCTCATTTCGCGTTTTGCCCCGCTGGCCTATGTCGCGCGTAATAGCCAGAAATGCCAGCTTATTTGTTACACTTCAGAAAGCCTGACCATATGGCTATGCTGCCGAGCTTGCGTTGTGGATTCGGAGCGTGATAAATATTTCGAACTGTGGCACAAAGGCCCATTCACGATTGCTACGCGAGCAGAAAAAAAATTTGCTGCGAAAGGACCGATCGTGTGTTTTTTTGCACTACAGTGATTAACTTGCGCGAAGTCGCCCAATGTTCGGCATTGCGTAAGCTACAACTACCACTGTTATCTCATCAAGTAGTAACAGAGGCATTCACTTGTAGCTATTCAAACGACTAAGCATTTATCCTAACGGTGCGCTGGGCGCTGTTTGGTTGTCAACTTCGCGATTACTGGTACTAGTTTTAAGCACCGAATTATGTCTCACAGTCTTAATCACGCTTGTCTGGAGTGTCCAAGCGGTTTATTCGCTCGCCGTCTTTTGTCAAGGTACGCAGAGAGTGACGCCGCAGTGATACCACGCACGGTCTTACGGCAAGATGCAAAAATTCGAATGTACGAGAGTGTTCAAAACAAAACATGGCTGATCCCTCTGTCAAAGGAATCGGTATAACACGAAAGTGAAACGTGTATTCACATAAGTAATTGAGCGTTCATTGTGAATTGTTTCGCCAAAAGGGCGAAGAAATGAATGCTGCAGCAACAAATTGTAATGTGACGTGAAGAACGGCAAGCAGCTCGAAACATGCAGCGCGCACCTCAAGCAGAAAGGACACACGAAATGAGCATACACAAGACGAGCGCGGACTAACTGTCGCAGCTCGATATTTAAAGTGCGCTGCTCTAACACAAACAAAGACGCACGAAACGAACGCACAAGCATACACAGGACGAGCGCGAACAACTGCCACAATTATTACTTCGTGTGTAAGCGGCGCCCTCCATTCGTAAACGCGGCCGCTGCGGCGAACGAAGCGACCTTCGTGCACTCTTTAACCACTGTAACTTCAAAGCAAACTTGCGGTGGAAACACAAGGCGTGCGAAGCGCCCGAATGCCCCGATCAGGAGATAAGCGCACGCTCACGAGCGACCACGCCCCGTGGAGGCGCACGCTCATCCCAGCGAGAGGCGCGACGATCTTTAAAGCGCGCGCTCCGTGACACCTTCGCGCCATCTCGCTAGCGATGACGAAAACGCGCTGAAGACGAGGAGCTCTGAGGACCGCCAAAAGTATATGGTGTGTATCAATAGCTTGCCGTTAGCACGCTGAGGAACGTACGCTCCCGTAGCCGAGGGGTTTCGCGCCGCGCGCTGCGGAGCGAGAGGTCGTAGGTTCGACGCCCGGCGACGGAACTTTTTCTTCTAGTTTTTCTCTGATCTCATTATGTTAGTTTATATTTTACAACGTCATATCCGTGACGCAAATACGTCAGAGGAGCCGTGGTGGACCCCGGCATAGAACACCTTCGTGTTAAAAACGTCATTGTTTTACTAATACAAAAAAACACAAAAAACGGAGACATGAGAGAAACTAAGAACTCTACAGATCAACCTCATCATTGTACAAAATATTCACGAATATAAGAGCCACACTTGACTTTAATGAACCTTGAAACTTTGTTTGAAATCTTGTAAGAGTTCAGGCTACATCACCATTAAAACATTTGCATCACGAATTAAGCCACGCACTGCGTATCAAGGCAGCTACAAGCAGTTATAGTTATATGTACCTCCTTCTCGACACTGCTTTACCTCCTCTACTTATCAAACAGCCAGCCATCACTGGCGACAGCAGGGCACTCGACGGGTCAAGTTCCATTGAGTGCACCGTCGGACAACAGAGACCAAGTGCATAGAGGGGTTAAAATCTGCTCCGCCACACTACTAGCCGTTCTTATTCTATTCTTTGAACGGCTACAATCTTCAAATGCATGCGGAGAGACAAAATGTATTTGAGAACAATTGGCCTTAAATCAGGCAAAGTAGTTGTGTATTCAGGAGTGAAGCTAGAGCTGCAGACGCGTGGATCCTGCAGGCATCGAGTGGACAGCAAGAGCCCGACGCTTCCTGCATCGATGAGCTGAAGTGACTTCTGCCAGATGCCTTACACAATGTCTCAGCTTTACTGATCGCCACTGGCTAGATTTGCGGCACACAACTCAGCTAGGGCAATCAACGATGTCAAGAATATATTTCACAATAAACACTGCCACGCACCTCATGTCAACACTCAGTACGTTGCAACACTGACAGACGACACTCGCTACCAATCGAAGGTTCAGTGACTACTGTTAATAGCAAATCTCAGTTGCTCCAGGACCAGCAGCAGAGACACATATGTTGTATTATAGACTGTCGCATCTATAAGCATCATTTTCATTCTGTATCTTTAGGCGGCAAACTTTACCTGTGTGGACCTAGCAGATATTCCATGATATCAGCTGATAGTCACACAGCGAATATGAAGCTATACTCTGTCATATTCGCCTTACAGGCAGACCAAAGTGACTTGGAAATATTTGCCCTTGTAAACTTCCCCAAATTCTTTTTTTAGGGGCGAGCAGTTTATTAGCTGCATGAAAAGGAGTAAACACTAATAGGGACTATTCCATTCTGGTGGCTGAGTTTCATGAGCAGGTGACTTGATGAGGAAACTTTAATGACCCCTTACAGCCAAGTGTTTGCTACCTCTATGCCTTAATAAGCGTTTGTCTCATTTGCTATCAGCGATCACTTAAAAACACCCACCAAAATTTTAAGAAATCAGCACCAAAGCACGGTGGAGCACCATATTAGTATGTACCAGGCCAAATTTCAGTGGCATTGAGAACATGCTGGGAGGACTGAAATGCTGTGGGTGTTACGGCATCAGGCAGTCTTCGCCGAACTTTGTTTACTAAAGGATAGATGCCGGCTGTGAACCTGTTCCACAATAAGGAAGAAAAAAATCTTCGGCACTATTTGAGTGTTTGTTTATTTCTTGCAATGCTTTAAAATACCACTGGCGTACGCAGCCAGAACCAACTAGAAAAGAGCCCAAGAACACAGCAAGAGAGGTGAATGACGATAGCCCTCGTCGTGGGTCTTGCAGACTTGTCTGTCATTGACGCCTGCTATACTTGTAGAACAGGTGAATTGTCACAGTGAGCCTGAGCAGCCACAAAGTGTATCATACTGGTAATGAGGTCTCAAGTTATCACTAATTCACGCACTCGTGCTTGCTTTGACACCATATTAAAATGTGTTCGAGACTAGATTCACCAGTAATACATGGTTTGAGACACCCATGAATCTGAGGGAAAAATGGAACACAAATTATTTTGGCTTTGAAATTTCGGTTTCAGGGGACCTTTAAGTGGCACAATCAATCAATCCACAGCCCTTGTTGAGAAGACAAATTTTCTCACTTCAACATGCTGCTCAACACAAGAGTGGCTGGCTGTAACCATCTGCAGCCACACCACTGGGGGCAATCCATTATTCTCCAGTGAAACCCTGTTGCACTACTAAAATGTGCATTGTCACTGAACAACCACGTGCATAAAAATTAATGTTAAAGATTTGCTAAAAACTGAGGATGACAAGCTGCTGCCCACCTTTAACATGCACCAGATGTGCCAAGGCACGCTGCTATTTTCAAATATGACACATGGTTTTAATTCACGGTCTTGGGAAATAGCTCTCCGATGCTTATTCTGATTATGGACTGAAGTGTTGCTATTCTTGGAAGTTTTTACTTGTTCTTGGACGCCTTGCGCGCTTGTTTCAGGAAATATGCTAGGTCAATGCCACGGTGCAAGAAATACTTTAGGTGAACGAACGACGCGGAGGGAGCGCTTTCCGGGGAGAGCCGGTTTGTGTTCTCGTTTTCCGCGTGGCGACAGATGGCGCGCCGGACTGAGGACCGTGGTGTGCGGCAAAGCCCTTCCATCACGTGGTGGGGGGCTGCGTGATCCCAAGTGATCCCCGCCGCCAAAGTCAAAGCAACCAGTCTTCAGACTGGTCACCCCTTTTTCGGCGAATTAAAGCGTTGACCACCATGACCGCCACCACCATCTACTTTTCACAGATCTCGTGCTACGTTAGCAGTGCAGTGTACGCACTTTTTCTTCTTGCTGCCGTTCCTCTTTAATCTCGTTTTTGAAAATATGTTAGTGATCAAGTGTTTTTGCACTGCGGAAGAATGGGCGAGTGCTTTGTGCCCTTTTGCAACAGTGGGTAAAAATCTTGCAAAGAAAAGTATGCCCTTTTCACGGCGCAAGCCAACGAAGAAAGTCTTCAGGCATGAAAGTCTTTTCGTGCGATACCACGAAAAGACCGCGTGCTGCAAAGGACAGATAGCATGTGCGAAAGAGACTTTGTTCCCCATTTCATACTCCAGACGTGGTCCACTGAGATAGACGGTCATGTTTTAATGTCGGGAAAGAGGAGAGCTGGGCTCGCCAAGGATGCTGTGCCGTTTATTTTCGAAGGTGCCCCGGGCTACTTATCGAAAAAGATCAAAAGCCCTCGAAAGAAGATCATACGGCAGACATGTCGCGAGCTACCTTGCACATTTACACTCGAAAACGCTGTGAAGAAACCCAGCCTGGTTCGCTTGCAGGAAGCACAGTGATGGATCAAAGTGCTGCCGATGGAAATATGCTCCACTATTACATATGTATCAGCATGCGCCAGTATTGTCGAAAACTGAAGAATAAGCAAGCCAAGAAACACGAAAAATGTCGAAGCTAGTGTGAGAATTTTTTGTTTGGTTTACCTTGTATTATGTAATGTATAACTTGCCTTTTTGCATAAATTTTTGTGTTGGAAATATGTACATGCCGTTGTGAATTTTTCTTCACTTGAACAAGTTTTCATAGTCACGCAGTAGCAATGTCTACTTATTTCCCTTAATTGAGAAAACTTATCCTGCAACACCGAATCGCGCTCAATCCTCACGAGCTTGGACACCAGTTTGCGTAGCCTTTTTCACAGTGATAGGAAAGTTTTACCAGATATCTATTTTAGTTCTTCAAAAACAAGGACCCCTAAGACCTGGGAGACTTCTTTAATAAAGTGAAACCAACACTCGCATGCGGTTGTTTAATTCCAGTTGCTAAGTTTAATGTTACAGGACTTCAAACTTGGATTACTTGAGATAAGTGTTTCTTGCACCGTGGTCAATACGAATTTTAGGGTCTGGGCGTGCAGTCTGAATGATATCTTTAAAAACAGAAATGAAAGCAAATTTTCACATTGTAATCTTCATTGGCATTTCAGGAACAACACAGTCGAATGACTAAAGGACGTGCCACTTCTGGACGGAAATTATATGTCCGAGAATTGTTTCAAAACGTACGAGCAAGATAATGACATTCTCCTTGCACCCTCAGCTGTTCAACATCTGCGAGCTGCAAAGGTGAACACACTTTCATGTAAACAGAGCCATGTACATGAACTGGTACACGTATGTTCAACTGTGGTAGATATGAAAAAACACAATCCTAGTCTTCATGCACCAACCACTGAAATGAGGGCCAAACATTAGATCCACCAGTGTAAGCAGGTTTCTAGCATCCTGCATATCAACAGTCACTCTGTTTTACTCAATCATGATTGCTCATTCCTCTGCTGTATTTGTGTGCCGAGGCGTGGGAAAATGTACTGTGCAATCCCAGCCTCGAGACACAGCTCTGGGCTATACAATGAGCCAAGGAGGTGGTGGCCAGGCACAACCTGACCGCCATCCTCCTGTGAAATATGCTCTCCAGGCAATCATCATTGTCTAAACACACCGTAATACTTTGGTGACTTGGCACTATCAAAAAAGAAAGAATTCAGAATGCGTTGAGAACTACACGCCAGTGTCCTTGACTAGTATTACATGCAAAGTAATGGAACACGTTATATATAGCTGTATTATGTCGCATCTTGTTAAGCATAATTATTTAAATGCTAACCAACATGGCTTTAGGCAAGGCTTTTCTTGTAGTACGCAGCTAGTAGAATTCACCCACGATTTGGCCTTAGCAATAGACAAAAGACAGGTAATCGATTGCATCTTCCTACATTTTCGTAAAGCGTTTGACGTTGTGGCACATGACCTACTTGTTAGCAAATTACACGCCTATAAATTGGACAAAAAAGTAATTGCATGGATATCGAAATACCTTTCACATAGACAACAGTCTGTAGTTCTCCACGGTATCTCCTCTGAAATCGCTGCAGTGACCTCTGGAGTACCTCAAGGCTCTGTCTTGGGGCCTCTCTTATTTTTATTATATATAAATGATGTCACTAGTGGCATTACGTCGTCTTTCAGAATGCTTGCAGACGACTGTGTGGTGTATAGAGTTATTGGTAGCGATTCTGATTGCCATGCCCTTCAGAGTGATTTAGATAAGGTTTCAACCTGCTGCGCGAAATGGGAAATGTCGTTAAATGTTTCAAAGTGTTTATACATCACCTTTACAAGGAAACACATATATAAGGCATATGAGTAAAAATTAAAAACGTTACTTTACGCAAGGTTAGGGAATGCAAATACTTAGGTGTTTTACTTACCTCGGATTTAAGATGGAACAGGCATGTACAGGAGACAAGGAAAAAGGCTGCATGCAAATTAGGCCTCCGACGACGAACTTTTGGACGACGAACTTTTATTTGCATTCCCTAGTCATTTGAAGGAACTATTTTATTTCACTCACGTACGTTCTGTACTTGAATATGCGTGTATCAGCTGCGATCCCCATACTCATCAGTTAGTTGACCTGCTAGAAAAAATCCAGGGTAAGGCTGTACGATTTCTCTTGGGAAATTACGACAGCAGCCTCAGTATCACTGAAAGTAAGCGCGCACTTCACTGGCAGCATCTAAACGACAGAAGAAGGACCCTGAGACTAAAATTCTTTCACAGCGTTTATTATTCAAAAACAGGCATAGGCAGAAACAAATACATCTCATTACCATCATATATTTCGCGTAGAAGGAACCATGCCTTGAAAGTTCGCGAATTGACTTTTAAAGGTGACACTTTGCGTTATTCATTTTTTGTAGGACCACGAGCGAGTGGAATTCTCTTCCGTCAAACATTGTTGAAATATAAAGTAATGATGACTTTGACCGCGCTTTGTGTGCAGAAATGAATGACTGTTGATTTACTAATGTATACCCCCCCCCCCCTTGCTGTAATGCCTGCAAATTGCGATGCAGGTACCGAATAAATAAATAAATAAATAAATAAATAAATAAATAAATAAATAAATAAATAAATAAACTAGGAGGGAAACAAGTGAGGGCAGCACTCTCTAGCTTGTCCCCCTACCATGGCTCTCCGCAAAATGACGAAAGATGGCATATGTAGTGGGTGCTTCCCTACTTCATGAAATTTATGATTGATTATGGCATAGTGGGTACCTTGCATGTGTACTTGTATTAGTTGCCCCAAGAGAGTCTACAATGGGCTTTAGAAAGGTCACTCTTCCAGCTTTCGCTGTGACAGTGCTGTGAGTTCCATGCAAGACTCGTGATTTTTTTAACAGCGGAGTTCTTTCAGCCGGAAGTTCTGTCGTGAGGTGTTCGCAAAAACTCTACGGGTATGTGCCACAAAAAGCAGATATGTGCCAAGCAGCTCCTAGCATAGCATAGCTTCGCGTAGTATAGTATAGTAAGTGTTGCGAAAGGAAAGCGAGGGTGAGGAGGGATCTTAGGAGGAACAGAGAGCTTAAAGCGTAGGATAGTCTTGTACAAGGCTGAGGACGAGAAGTTAGAGTCACCCCCTAACGGATCTGCCTCGCTTGCGTGCTACGTAGGATAATGCCTGCGCACGCTCCTCGTAAGTTTGGCTGTTGGTGCTCTATAAAAACATCACGTGGAGGCCCTGATGGACATTTCTGTGGATTCTTTCAAACAAAAGAAGTTTTTACAGTCATAATATTAATCTTGGACAAAACAAAGCACGGAGTTGTGTACTGGCACTATCTGTTTATAGACATTGTACAGTCGCATGGTCGCCGCAATAAGAGTGCTATCCACAAACAAGCTTCTTGCATGAAATGCAGGCAATCCCTGAGAAATACGCTTTTACAGTGGTTCGCATCAATTAAGCTATGGAGCGGCTGCAGCGTAAGTAAGCATCTGTAACTGTATACAGAAGTAGCTGTTTTTGCGTAGATGTTAATAAAGCTTTCTGAAAATATTTTTTTAATTTAAGGAAATTGTCCCCTTAATTGTACATGCCTTCAGCAAGATTTCTTTTTCTAATTAGTTCTTTGAGGTTTCATTATCATTATTATTCAAGTGGCATCGCATTCTACGTTTATCTGTCTCCTGAGCGAACAATATCCCGCTGAGTCTTTCTTTAGTACAGTACACTTACTGTTTGGGGCTTCGACGAACGTAAACATAACATATGCTGTGCCTTCTTTCTTAAAATCATTCCTACTGCTCCCTTTTCAATCCAATGAACATGCCATTGACCAAAGCATACTGCAGACTCTGCGGCTGCTGCGAGTAGAAACAGTCTACAAAGCGAAACATGTGGCATGTCGTAAAATGCGAAGGCAATATAAATATCACAACTTTCTTTGGTGGACTAGTTTTCTTAATGACGACAGTGGACGGGGACCTGCATGAGCTAGGTATTGCAGTGAAGAACAGAGAAGTTATTGAAGAAAGTAGTCGCAAAGCGGTGAAAAAAAACACCATCTTCCGCTAAAGGGAACCATGTGTACATGCGAAGCAGCGGGCGTTAACGCTTACACTGGCGGCGGCGTTGACGCTGGCGCTCATCGCAGCGTTGCGCAGGAGAGAAACCTGGGGAGGCGCAAAGCACGCAGTGATGGACCGGTGTTTCCTACTGGAACATGCAAATCGCTGCTAATGGGCAATGCGAGACAGAATACTCCGACTGGACACAGAGGCCCGCAGTCCGCTTTTAGTTAACGCGCACGCTGCGAATTTTTATTGGTCAGCAACGGACAGGAGAAATCTCCCACCTGCACCACCTTGGAGGTCAAGATGCAGTGTCATATATACGGGGTGGCCAGTGAACGGTTGTGCAGCGCGAGCAGTCGGTTTTTTCAACCAAAAAACTTGCTAGCAGACGCCGTGGGGAGGGATGCCGCGGGGAATGCTAGTGCGTTGTGTGTGTGAATAGACTTATGTCGTAAGCCGACATAAGGCTGATAGAAATGCTGAAGACTCTAGATAGGACGATAGGTTGGCGATCAAAGATTGCTCTCACTCAGACTCACCAATATTTCTCTCAACCAGACTCGCTCGGACTTAAACTCGCCTAAATATTACTCAGCCGGACTGTCTGGGTGACTCGACTCATAAGTGAGTTTGCGAACTATGGTTGTAGCCAATGAGTATTTGCCATTTTTAGGTTTCACAATCCAACCTTCGCTCATACCCCTGTCACACAGGCACTTGAAAGTCTTTTGAGCAAGAACACTTCTTCGGCCCACAGACACAAGACAAAAAGCGATCTCTTTTTCAGAAGCGGTCTTTTCTGGAAACGGACTTCGTCGATCTCTTTCACGACCATGAAATAGTAGCCTTGAAACCAGTGGGCACCAGCAATAATGAACTTTTGCGAAAAATAAGCAAAAGCTTTTTTAATATAAAAATAAATTTCATATTTCATAGAAGGCGTAAGGAACCCTTTAAAGATTATTCCCTTGTGACCTCTCATAAGCAGGTCGAACTCATCGGGGCATCGTAACAGGTATGGCCAACGCCGGTGACTGAAGAGCTCTGGACGCATTCAAAAAGCAACAGCTACAATGGTTGGAGAGGGACACAGACTTTGTAAATTGAGATGTGTAATTTTGTTTTGCCTGGTTCTGTTTTCAAAGCTAGCGCCATGATTTCGGTAGCGAGTTTGGACAAAAACACTAAGAAGAGATTCTCGGTGTCGTGCGTCTGCGAAGCAACGCCTATTTATTAAAAACACAGCATATCCACGGAGTGAACGATGATGAGTGGGCGAAGCTGCGGAGGTTCATCGCTAAACCGTGAATCTTCCGTGAATTCTGCCCGGTACATCATCACCGACGTGCGATCGGGCGCGTTTCTACGAAAGGGTCGATGAGAGTTATGGTGACTGAAGCAATCATGGTTACACCGTGAAATCTTCAGTGGTTTCGCCCAGCAGTAATCAAAGCGATAGTGTGTGTGAAATTTTATCTAACTTCAACGACCGGTCGTCGTCCATGGTCCGCCAAGCAGCACGACCCTGCAAGCGCACTCGTACGGCGGTCCGCGCAATCGGAGAGCAGCTGCACCGCCAACGCCATCTAGCGTACCTTCACCCAACCACCATATTGTACGCATGTCTATAGGACAGCGCCCTCTCGGAAACGAGACGAGAACTGGAGATGACGACACCATATCCACGGAGTGAATGATGATGAGTGGGCGAAGCTTGGGAGGTGTGTCGGTAAACCGGTAATCTTCCGCGAATTCTGCGCAGTACATCATCAACGACGTGAGATCGGGCGCATTTATACTAAAGGGTCGATGACAGTCGTGGCGACTCGTAGCTCACTTTAATTTTACATGTACGTTGTGAATTTTTTTTACTGTTTAATCACGCACAAGAGACAGCTCGCACCGGCACTACCTTGGAGGTCGAAATCCAGTGCCTACTGGCTACTCAGAATGCATGGACAACCGAGGACCGCCGAGGTGATGCCATAAGGAGCTTCGCCCCTAAGTATGTTCATCATATACAAGTACCGCCATCTAGCGGACATTTCAAGAACTAAACGAGAGGTGGCTGCAAAGAGCTGTGCTGTGAGCACGGACAACGCCGCACGCCGACAAGGCTCGGTCTTAAGGTGCTTCGCCCCTAAAAGTCTTCGTAAAAGACCGCTTATGTATAAGAGTTTTGCGTGCTCGTGTAATAGGGGTATTAGCTTTTTCACGGCGACGGTGGCCCCAGTTTTTCCAGTGGTGAGTCTCGCGCCCAATATTTCACTTTAAAAAAAGTATATACATTACTATCACACGAGTATTCAGAAGTAATATTGGATTTCGGCTGTTTTAGATGCGTCACACAGCGGCTACATATATGTCACTCAGAGAGCATGATGCCCCTTCAGAAGCTCTCGGAATTTTTTCTCGAGCTTTGTAGAGCTTGTAGACATAAGAGCAGAATAAATGTTGTTGTTTTGCAAGTGGTAAATTGCTTCTTGACTGGTTTTTATGCGATGCTGTTTGTGATCACGTCTAGAAACGAATTAGTCTCCACTCGCTTCATTTCTGTCGTCTTGAATTTTAAATGTGCTGTCTTGGAGAGTGAGAGTGATACCCTCAGCTTAATAATTGTAAGGTGGCACCGCCCTTTAGGTATTTACCGCATTCACTTTTTTTTTTTTGCAGGCTCTCCGTGTAAAGTATCATAAGGAAGCTGTAGACTCGGCATTCACAATGCTTGTGTTACGTACTGCTTCCAAGGGATGCTGCGAAAGGACGACCTGCGGAATCTGCGCTTTGATTGGCGCCGCGATCTCCAGAGCAAAGTTTACCTTTACTGAAGATCAAAACGTGTGCACAATGTGTGCGAGTCACGTTTAAGGCAGCTGCAAATAACAACAAAAGAGAATAAAAAGTGCATCCCCAGCATCTATTATGGGCTTTTATTATACTATAACAGTATATATCTGAACGAACCATCGGAAATTTGGTGGATCAGTGGCACTGCAGAAAGCCGATGAATGCTTGTCAAAGCGTCGAAATACAAAAAGCAGCGCATAATCTTACCATACGCGTGGCTGCTGCTTCTTTCCTTTGCCCCAAGAAAGTACGTGGCGCAGTGTAGCAGAATGATGAGCTCACGTCTGAGGACACAGCAGATGCTCGACATAAAAAAAATGTTCTCTCTTTAAACAAGTCACTCTGATCAGGGGTGTAGTCAAAAAACTTTTTTTCAGGGGTGGGAACTGAGCACTTATAACGAAATCCTTAACCATTAGAAGCTGGGGCGTAAGACTTACCCGAGAGCGCATAAGAACCTTTCAAAAAGCGAAGAAGTTATGTGGAGAAAGTTACAAACAGGGGTATTTCCAAACCCACAATTGTTGAGCAAGTGGCATCCCTCGGTGTATAGCCCCCGGTGTAGGCATTGCGATGGTAGAGCGGACTTAGTCCACATGGTTTGGAGCTGTCCTAACTTTGATGAGCCAGACAGATGCAGAGAGTCCTGGGAGTCCTTGCTACTCAACGATGAGGAAAATGCTCAACGGCAAGTCATCGGTCTCGCCCTGACCGCCGCCACGTCCCAAGGGATCCCTGGTCGACAGTTAGGGAGGATGAGTGTGGGTTTAGGCTGACGCCTCTACCCCGTCATCTATTTGACGGGTGCCAATAAAGTTACTTCTCTCTCTCTTCAGGGGTGGGCAACCCCTTCATCTGAAGTGGGGGCCGGGCGGGCACATGTGATCGAGTGTCATTTATGGGTCTGTACGCAATGACCAAAAAAAAGAAAAAAATTCTTTGGGGGGGGGGGGGGGGGGGGCACGGGTCCAGTGTGTCACCCCCCTGGCTACACCAATGCCTTTGATTACACTTTATGAAATAAATTTCCTTTGTATACCCTTCAAGCAAGTGGAAGTATGCAATTTTAATTTGACTTCATCACCCGAGTGCATGTGCCTGAACATGAGTCATTTATTTATTTATTTATTTATTTATTTATTTATTTATTTATTTATTTATTTATTTAAGTTATTCTCAAAGCCAAACAACATTACAGACAAGAGTGGTTAATACATGAGTATTATATAATGTTACGCTAGGCAGCTTGAAAAAAGTAAGGGTCTGGGTCGTTGGCGACGGAGGTGAGAAGATGGTTCTATTCGGATGCTCTCTTTGGCAGGAATGAATTGCAGAAAAAGGTTCGTCTGGAAATTTCGCACTTGGACTTCGATGTTGCGGTCTATTTGCATTCAAGTGTACTACGTGATGTCACAACCCCACTTAGACAATTTTCTATGTTTGCGCTCGTTATTCTTTGGATCTGCTTGGTCATCGACCTCCATACTTTTTTGGCACATTTACAAGCAACTATCCTGGCATGTGATGATACGGTATTGATATACATTGTAGAATTTTAAAAAAAATTGTCAGAATGGGTGCACAATCGCCACAAAGTGTATCGTCAGACAGAAAAGCGGACGTCAATGTGACGGAATAAGGAAGCACCATCCTTTTTGCAGCAACCAAGAAGAAAGTTAAAACTGCTCCGTGTAATATTGTACTTTTTAAGGGATATTTTTCATCAACCTAGGTTTTGCCCACTATGGCAACATTAAAATCGCTCTAAGGACTACAAAATTTTTCACGCAACGATACTGAAAAAGGTCAAATACTGCACTAAAATGATTGCCCACAATTTTTTAGAACAGAATCTGATGTCGTGTCACTGTGAACAATTGAGGAATGCCACCGTGTTTTCCACCTTTTTTAGTTGTGCACGTGTACGCGCTAACTCATGTACCTGTAGAAATCAAAGAAATGTAAGGTGCGTCTGTTTTTAAACCACCGCGTTCATGTCTACTCGAGGTATTCGGCTGCCTCTACTGTCCGCATGGTCGCAACGGCACACCTGTGCTATGTGTGGCGAACACGAAAACTGTTTTGCTTATGGGTGTACCGAGAATACAGCGACGGCTGAAGCCTTTACGACAGCAGCCACTGGGCGGCCGCAGTGGCGAAAGCCTTCATGCGGTGCAGAAAACATGTAAACTTCATTTTGAAACAGGGCAAAAACGACCCACACGGAAGAAGGCTGGACAACATGAGCGCTGTCTTCCGTGTTGCGTCATTGCGCTGTTTCAAAATCAACCCAAATCAACTAGCCCAACTCTCCCTTTTGCTGCAGTTTATACCACGGGCCGCTCCAATGGCGGCATATTAAGCAATTTTCTTTCTGTGCGGAGAAAGAAAATACCAGTCAAAGACAATGTATGAACCTGCGCGAGCGAAAACGATATAGTTTTAAAAATCCAGACAGAAAGTTGCGCTAGTTTGTAGGAATCGAGATGCGAGTACAGTACATGCATCGAGGGAGAACAGAAAAGATGCGTCGTCTGGTTCTCTTTAAGTCCGTGTTTGCGCAGCTCACGTTCTTCCACATTGGTCGCTATAGTTAACGCGATGTCAAATCAGCCAAGCGTCATTCCCAAATGCAAGGACAGCAGTAGCCGTAAAAACACGCGGACTGCGCAAGTTTGCGCAGGACGCAGTGGCGTTTTGCTTACCTTCTGACGACCAGTAGGCGAAGTGTCACATATCAAATATTGACGCTTGATGTTCCGGATAGTGCTAAATATGATCTCCACGTATATATCGATATAGATTTCAGAATGTCGCGCAAAACAGCGCTGAAGCTTCGAAGTTGAAAACACGCCTTACAGCCAAAAAGGTAAACAGCAAGTCGCCATGACACCTGCCGCAGAAAGCAGGTGGCGTTTCGCGCAGTCAAAAACTGAAACCGAAATCGCGATTTCTTAAGCACCTTCAATCGGTCCGTCATTTGCGGGCGCCAACCAAAAATGCATAAAACAAAGAAACGTTTTCTCCGTGGGAAAAATTTATTACTGTGTAACATACTTCCGAGCTGTTTGGCTGAGCTCGAGGTGTGGAACAAACAGATCTCATTCTCGAAATTTTTCATCCTCGTTGAGGCCTTGTGTAACATTTTGATCTGCCGAAACCGGCCGTAGATAAAAAAAGATCGTTGTAATTCGTAACGTCATGCTGACTGACAGGCAGTGGGGATTCGACGCGAAGTTCGAAATTTTGATCATGAACTTCTTTTCTTTTTTTGTTTCATTAATGAACTTGTGATTGCAAAAACAGATAAAAAGTTCCACTCATTAAGATAATCGATTTTCCAACTTGTGAAGGTTACGACAAAACATTACGAACTACCAAGCTCCACAATAGTCTCCTATGCAGTTGTAAACAAAAAAATGGTGCTGTTGGGTTAGCATTCAACTTGGTACGTTAAATGAGTTTTGAAGTTGAGATCATGACAGAATCCAGTCTGGCTAGGAGGGTGCATTGGAAACAAAAAAAAGACGTGTAGACCATTCCGAACAAAACATTTATGATGTTTCATCTTCCAAACAAAACGAACCACTTGTGGGTGATGTATTCATTGTGAATAAGGCTTCCATGCTGGAAGCGAAAACATCATAACCGTTTTGTTTAGACTGGTCGGTGTCTCCTTTTTTTGTAGTTAAATGAAAGTTTAAGCTAATAATTGCACCAGGTGAAAAGTAAAGTTATTTCATCAGAAACAGTAAAAACTTCAGTTATGAAGACTGCTTTTTTTGTACAATAAACATAGTTCATACTATTTGATTAAAACCCTTAGAAAGAACACCCAGCCTCAAAGGAGTCTTACACGAGAGGATGGAATGGGGTGCACACACACGCTGGGTGTCTGTGCTCGTGTATTCGGAGAACTTGCAGCATGGGCACCTGCACGAAGTACAGCACACAAATAAGTGCAGCGCACTAAAGTACAGCTGAAAACCTTATTGCAACCATTCTCATATATATATATATATATATATATATATATATATATATATAGGGTTTGAAGATCCATGGTTCCGGCTCGGAATATGATTGAACAAAAGGATGCACGTACGAAATGTTTTATTAACGTTTCGGCTGGTGGACCAGCCTTCGTCAGAAAGTTTCGGCTGGTGGACCAGCCTTCTGACGACGGCTGGTCCACCAGCCGAAACGTTAATAAAACATTTCGTACTTGCATCCTTTTCTTCAATCATATATATATATATATATATATATATATATATACGTAGATTATGAAGAGTCTGGCTTCGGTTGCCGTAGAACAAAATAGGAAAAATATATATACGCGTCTAAAAAACTGTTTATTGGTGACGTTTCGATCGGAGACCGATCTTCATCAAGATCGGTCTCCGATCGAAACGTCACCAATAAAAAAGTTTTTTAGAAGCGTATATATATTTTTCCTATATATATATATATATATATATATATATATATATATATATATATATATATATATATATATATATATATATAGCCGGGTACAGGTTTCGAGAGTCCAAATACAAGGGACTTACGAGGTGTTCCTGAAAGTTTCTGAAGGATGGATGTAAAGCACCATCCAAAGTAGAAACGTTTTGTAATACCGATGTTTCCAAACCAATATAGATAGATTTATAGATTAAGCATGCAAAATAAGTGTTTGTCTCACACACACACCATTTTATTAACGCTTTGGCTGCATAAGGACAGTGGATATTGTTTGAGCTAGAAGATGTGTAATCTCACCTTGTGTGCTACTTGCATGACAGAGTTTGATTTAGAAGAGAAAAAAGATAGCATAAATGCTTGAGGTGAAGTCAAGCCACCAGGAGGAAAGGACCAGGTGAGGAGATGAAATGAATGGTAGGAGACGAACGATGATAAGGCAGGTTAAGCACAGGGTGGGAGCCATCACAGGAGCATGGCATGTGCCCTCAAAGTTGGCCTGATGAACGTTCACCTATGCACAGCAGCTGCTATAGTCCATATTAGAAATCATATGCTAAAATATTGAAGCTTTTTCAGGGAACGGAAACAACTGCAGGATGTTGAAGGGCCGTGGAAATGTACTTTCCAATTTCAACTGTTTTAAAAGGCTTCAAGCACCTGTACGCACCCTGAGGTAACCGCAAGCAGGTTTCAGTCGTTGCCATATGGTATTGTTAAAGGGGTACTGAGAGCATTTTTTGAAGGGGGGGTTTACTCAGCAATACAAATCTCCTGTCTACCGAGACGGCTCTGAGCAAATGTGATGCTCTGCAAATGCTGATAAGATATTTTATTTCGATATTAAAGTCAATTTTTCCATGGCACACCTACCGATATCGACACTAGCTTGACGTCAGACTACAGTACTAATTATGGTGACTTCACGCAGCAGTCTGGCCAGTTATGATGGTGTGAGGCACCAAAACTTTCAAAATATGGCCGCTCGTGCACCACCAAAACATTAAAAATGGCCGCTTGTGTGTCACCAATGGAGCCACGGTGTGGAGTGGCCGTGGAAACGTCATGGTATCTTGTGCGAGCAAGTGATGAGAAGCTCATGCCGTGTTGTGACGTCAGGGTACAGTAGGAACCGAAACTAGCTTTTAAAAACATACTGTAATTACTTTTTCATGCTGCACTCACGCTTAGCAGTGCATTTACTAGGCTCTTGAGATATTGGCCACTCAACTGACGCAAAAAAAACAACTGAAAATTTTTGTGTCAGTACCCCTTTAAAGGACAGCTACATAAATGTAATGCTTTGTTGGGCGCGTTGGTTCATTATGAAAAATATTTGAGCGCAAAAAAGGACGGGACACAAGACAAGAAGACGACTACACGAGCGCTCGTGTAGTGGTCTTCTTGTCTTGTGTCCCGTCCTCTTTTGCGCTCAAATTTTTTCCATACATATATATATTTTGTATCAATCTACATAATGGTGTTCACGCAATCCGCAAAGAGACATAAAGTAGTAAATTTTATTGGTCCTCTTATTCTGCCTAAAAGTCAGTAAGAGAGCTTGGGCACCACACGAGCCAAAGTTAAACCAGAGGCCTACACAGAACAAATAATTTTCCCTCCACCCACTTTTGAAATTGAGTGAGCCTTTATTGTGACTGAAGTTTTCCCACAAATAACTGAGTGAAAAGTAGTGATTTCCTACTAATTTTGCAGAGATGGGTTTTTCTTCGAGCGTGTACTCTATCACTATAACCCTATAACAGGGGTCTCAAACACGCCACTCGCGGACTTATCGTCTGCGGCCTACGGCTTCGCAGTGAATAAAATGTTTTCACCTTGCTAAAAGGTATTCGCATTATTTGCTCACGGCTTGCATTAATAATCCTTCGTTTGGGTAAGCTAAGTGGACAAGACTGGTCTCAAACATTTTTTTAGGCACGTAATGCAATCACCATTTGTTGAAACATAACCACGGCAGAAAGTCTCTATATTTCAGTCGCGTCCAGATTTGAGTCATGCTGGAGCAGTATCGCTATGTTTCTCCAATCCTGGCGCCAAATCTCCTTCACAAATGATTTATATAATATGAGATATGGGAAACGTGCTTTTTTAATAGCAAATGGCAGTGTTAGGTAAAATTTTGTGCATGCACCCCCCCCCTCCTCACCCATTTTCAACCCTCTTCACTGTCCCGGCCCTTGCGGGGCTACATTTCGTGACTGCAGCCCGCTAGCTGGGGTGAGTTTGAGAGCCCTGCCCTATAACATTAGTTTGATGAGGCTGGACGCTGCACTGCCCCATATATGGAGCAATGGACTTAGCATTCAGTAGGGTTATTACGTACCGAATGGTACTACATGCGGCACTGGCTGGTTTCATGGCGCTAATCGTCTCCTTGCAACTTTGTGGCTCGGGATGCTTGCACAATCACTTCGCTCGTTCTCCACGTCTCTGTGTATCGTTCGCCCGTCACTGCTTCATGTAATGGTCTTCCTGGCTTGCATCGCCCGGACATGGTGCCTTCTAGGTCGAGGCGACAAGGGAGCCCCCCACATCAGGGCCATTCTCACGGACTTTTCACAAGCGCAGCAGTGGAATGGCAAGAGCAATGACCTCGTAGCTTTTGCTTGTTGTTGCATGTTAAAAATTTAGATTTCAAATGTTGAAGGCATAATTTAACAACATTGCTAATAAACCTTGTTTGTGCTTTCAGCCACGTGTAGGCTGACACCTTCCGATTTCAGAAGAGGCACCGTGCATTCTGCACGGTACCTCTTCTGTGTCAGAGTAGCAGCTGCACCCTTGCACGTGTGCTGCGGAGAGGCCATAGGTGACAGCGTTGTACAATATCTTTTAACGCGCTTGGAGCACTCTTTTTTTTGCGATAGAAACTAATCGCAATTCAGTTCAGTTCCACAAAGGCGTGTGTAGGCTTGTTTCAACCTAAGCATTTGGGGTGATTACAATTACACGAGTGTTATTCTCTCAATCCCAAATGGCCAACGCGAAACACAATTTAATTTTGCCATTGCAGCATATTAGCTTAATGATGACTCAGTGCAAGTTACACAACCTTTACTAGACCTCTTATGGCGGTGTGCTTTTGGTTTACCTAATTTGCTTACAAGAAAGGCATATTTTGCAGGCAGCTATTACAGGTCCCAAGGAATTCAGAACTTTTATGCATATCTACATGCGAAGCCCCTAGGAAAGTGTTCTCGAATCCCGGCAGCATAGCTATACATTATCACGCTGTCTGATATGGACCGGCATTTCTGGCTTTTACATCTGGGACAGAGACTAACAGGGCAGAATACAGCTCCAAATAATAGAGACGACTGCTTACCTGTGGTGGCAAGGCAGCGCATTGCAGCAATTTCGCTCTGATTCCTCCTCGACGTCTGTCGATCGAGCAAGTGCAGTCACCACGGTGTTGACGAAGTCGCTACGGGGCGCCGGTTCGTCTACTACGTCGTCGAGACGAAACTGCACGACTCGCGGTCATCGTCGTCAGTGCAGAGACGGCAAACGCTGAAACTCGCTCGAGCAAGGCTTGAGAATCGGGCCACACCGGCCAGCGAAGTTCCAAAAAGCTCCGCTACGAAGTGACGGCACCACCATCGCAAGTACCTAGATCGAAAAATCCCTAGAGGTCCTCTCTATACAGGTACGGATTCTGTACGACAAATAGACGCTCGCCCCGGGCTGTCGTATGCTGTCGGCGATTGGCGTAACACAGGCAAAACCACGTATAAAAAATACAAAAAAAAGAGGAAGGAAGCGAGAAATAGAAAAAGAGACAATGAAAGGAAAAAAAGAGGACGAAGAAATAGATATAAATAGAAATAAACAGAGAAAAAAAGACAGAAAAAGGGAAAAAGAGAAAACAGAAGAGAAGGCTACCCAGCTTCGCACTTCCTTCGGGCTTGGCACCCCTAGTGCGAAGCTGCCTTAACTTTTTTCTACCGCCACTGCGCGCGAAACCAACAATCATCCTGAGCCTAACCACCTGTAGCTAGAGCCTACCTGTGCCTGACCAACACCCCCTCTAGAGGGCCTAAGGCGTGGTCCTCCTCGTCCCGCTCACGATATTTCCATTTTGTCCCCGCAGGGGCGTCTGCGCAAGCAGGCGTTTGGTGTGTAGCGACACCACGGACCCGAGCTAAGGAGGGGGTTTCGGCTCTCTCCCACGCTTAGCCGTGCGTGGCTTCGCCGTGTCCGGGGAAAAGGGGATCCTGGGGGTTGAGCCGACGCCGGGTGTTTGGACCTTTAAGGCCCCCCCGGCTGAGGCAACACACCCCTTTGGCCCCGGCTTCACGTAGACGGCCCCCCCTGGGCTGACCCACCCAGGGGAAATCAGCAGTCGCCTTTTCCTGTCTCTCTCTCCCCTCATCTTTGTCTTTCTCTCTCACTTTTGATCTTTCCTGTCTTCTTCTCACTTCCTTTACTTCCACGTTTCTCGGCGGCAAGGGTTAACCCGGTGTAAATGTCCAACCTTGGATAAATATATTAGGTTATAGCAGCCATGTACAGCTGGCGCTTACGTTTCCTCCGCGTCTCGTAGCGTCCCCTCGTTGGGCTCGGAGGTGGGCGGCTGGCATGGCTGCCGAATAAGAAACATATTTCATGGGATCCCCTTACCCTTACCGAACCGATCGCCCTTCGAAGAGGTGGCGCACCGATGCCATTTTTGAACTGCTCCCGACCAAGACAGACAACTTCCCCAAGTACCATATAATTCACTGCGACAGTACAGAAAAGAAGGCCAGAAACATATCACCGTTTCTTGTATCGAAGTGTCTTATCCAAACACTAGGCGCGGGCTACAAAGCTAGCAAAACCGCCAGTGGTGACCTCCTGCTCGAACTCAAAGACCACACACAGTATCAGAGACTACGTAACCTAACAGCATTTGGCGATCAGCCCATCACCATCACACCACACCGAACACTCAACACGGTGAAGGGTGTCGTGTCAGACGGCGACTTGATGGATCTTTCCGATGAAGAACTCTTGGAAGGCTGGAAAGAGGAGAATGTTATCCATGTGCAGCGCATAACACTAAGAAGAGACAACAAAGAAATTCCTACGAAACACCTCATACTCACTTTCGGATCTACAACACTTCCCGCAGAAATAGTAACAGGTTACCTCAAACTGTCAGTAAGACCATACATTCCCAACCCCCCGGCGCTGCTTCAAGTGCCAGCGGTTTGGCCATGGTTCACAGAGCTGCCGAGGGCAGCTTACATGCGCGAAATGCGGCAGCACAGGACATTCTGCAGACGATGAATGTAATTCACCAGTCCACTGCGCCAACTGTGATGGTGATCACCCCGCATATTCCAGGTCCTGTGTGGCCTGGAAGAGGGAAAAAGAAATTCTCACTACAAAGATCAAGCTAAACATCAGCGTTCGTGAAGCGAGGCAACGTGTTTCCCCGCATTATGCAGGGAACACATATACGGAAGTGGTGCGAGGGGGGGCCAGCACCACTACGGCCTCCGGCGATGCCCCGGACCACGCCTGGCGTGCCGAGGCAAACGCCACCAGCCCCCCATGGGGGGGAGCAGCCTCGGCTGCCCCGCCTTCCCCGAAATCATCCCCACCGAAGGCCCCTGCGAACCCTGGCAGCAGCCAGGGCAGCACACAAGCCAAAGAGGTCCCCTCGACCTCTGGCCAGGTGGGGTCGAAGGCTTCGTCCGCCGTGACGAAGCCTACCCTTCGCAAACCCCGCTCGGCAGAGCGACTGTCCGTCGCATCGACAGACGCAATGGACACTTCCAGTCCACCGGCGCAGTCTGCGCCTAAGGAGCGGCGAGAACCTCTCAACCGCTCCAAAAAAGACAAAAGGCCTATTACAGGGCCTGACAAAGGCTCTGTAAAATAAATCACTTTCTTTTGCAACACACAGCACACACACACACATTCAATATGGACAACATATTACAGTGGAACGCTAGAGGACTCTTACACAATCTCGACGACATGCAAGAACTCCTGAGCAAATTTCGTCCAAAGGTGCTGTGTGTACAGGAGACACACTGAAACAATAAACAGACAAATTTCCTACGCCAGTATGTCGTTTTTCGCAAAGACCGCCAGGATGCCCTCGCATCATCGGGCGGTGTTGCAATTATACTAGGTAAAAACGTAGCATGCCAGCAGTTTACACTCCGAACGGCACTGGAGGCAGTGGCCGTGAGAGCTATAATTGGAAACAAACGCATTACGATATGCTCAATATACATACCCCCACACTACCAGCTACACAAACACGAATTCCAAACTTTTATTGAGGAGTTGCCCGAGCCTTACCTCGTTCTCGGCGATTTTAATGCGCACAGCAGCGTGTGGGGCGACTCTCGCACCGACGCGCGAGGCCGCCTCATTGAGAATTTTCTGCTTTCTACAGGCGCATGTTTACTCAACAAAAAAGAAGCCACGTTTCTTAGCCTCGCAAATAAATCTTATTCGTCTATCGATCTTAGCATCATCTCTCCATCTATTTTACTTGATTTTAACTGGGACGTTATTAAAAACCCGTACGGGAGCGATCATTTTCCCATACTAATAAGCACTCCACAAGAAAACGGATCTCCACCGCACGCTCCCAAGTGGATGGCTGAGGCAGCGGATTGGGAGAAGTTTAGAACTCTTACCAGTATCACGTGGGATGAGATGTCGTCCTTAGAAGCTGGTGCCGCTGTTCAGTATTTTACCGCTTTTATTATTGACGCTGCTTCGAAATGTATTCCTCAATCAAGTGGTAGTTTTGCCAAACGTCGCGTTCCATGGTGGAACGACGACTGTCGGAGCGCTCGCAAAAAGCAAAACAAAGCGTGGGGGGTTACTGCGCGACTCCCCCACTGCTGAGAATCTTATTAATTTAAACAAATCAAGTCACAAGGGCGGCGAACACGCCGACAGGCCAGAAGGGAGAGCTGGGAGAAGTTTTTATCGGGCATTAATTCCTACACGGACGAGGCTAAGGCCTGGAACAAGGTAAACAGAATAAGAGGTCGACAAACCCATTCTCTGCCTTTAGTTAACACAGACGGCAACAGTCTGGAAGACCAAGCAGACTCTCTGGGCGCACATTTTGAACCGTGTGTTCAGCCCTACGCACTACTCCGACACGTTCAAACAACACAAAGCAACTATAGAAAGACAAAAATTGGAAAGAAAATGTGCGAAAAACGAGGCATTGAATGAAACATTTAACTTAGCTGAGCTGCTAGCAGCACTGAACTGCTGCAAAGATTCTGCCCCAGGCCCTGACCGTGTCATTTACCAAATGCTCAAGCACTTACCCCACGAAACAAAGAAAACACTCCTCTGCATCTATAACGCGATATGGACTTCTGGCGAGATGCCCTCTGCCTGGAAAGAGGCCATTGTAATCCCTCTTTTGAAACAGGGAAAGGACCCATCTTGTGTATCCAGTTACAGACCCATTGCGCTAACAAGTTGCTTATGTAAGGTTTTTGGAAAAAATGATAAACAGCCGGTTGATACATTTCCTCGAAACACACAAACTACTAGACCCGTACCAGTGCGGATTTAGGGAGGGTCGATCCACAACCGACCACCTAATCCGCATTGAGTCACAAATTCGCGACGCTTTTGTCCACAAACAATTCTTCCTTTCTGTTTTCCTAGATATGGAAAAGGCTTATGACACCACATGGCGGTATGGAATACTCAGAGACCTGTCACACTTAGGCATACGGGGTCGGATGCTTAATATAATCGAATGTTATCTGACTAACCGCACATTCCGCGTTCGGGTTGGAAATACTCTGTCACGATCGTTCGTGCAGGAAACCGGCATACCACAAGGTGGTGTACTTAGCTGTACACTTTTCATTATAAAAATGAATTCGCTGTATCTTTGCATCCCACGAACTATGTTCTATTGCACATATGTGGATTACATTCAGATAGCGTTTAAATCTTGCAGTCTAGCAATTTGTGAGCGGCAGGTCCAGCTTGGACTAAAAAAGGTGTTCAAATGGGCAGATAACAACGGGTTCAGAGTAAATCCCACAAAAAAGCACCTGTGTTCTTTTTTCTAGGAATAGAGGCCTACACCCAAATCCCGAAATTGAGCTTCATGGCCAGCAGATACCTGTGGAGGCGGAACATAAATTTCTAGGATTGATTCTTGACTCGAAACTCACATTCATACCACACATCAAATCTATAAAAAACAAGTGCATAAAAACAATGAACATTCTAAAAGTGCTGTCACGGACTGCATGGGGTAGTGACAGGAAGTGCCTAATGAATCTTTATAAAAGCCTCATTCGGACGCGCCTAGATTATGGGGCCGTTGTGTATCAGTCTGCCACCGCAAGCGCTTTGAAGATGCTCGACCCCGTTCACCATCTAGGCATTCGCCTTTCTACGGGCGCTTTTCGTACGAGCCCCGTAGAAAGCCTGTACGCTGAATCCAATGAGTGGTCGCTCCACCTCCAAAGATCGTACACGTCCTTCACATACTTTCTCAAGGTGAACGCAAACAATGAACACCCCTCACACTCTACTGTCAATGATTTATCGAGTTCTGCCCTCTTCAACAATCGTCCTGCGGTGAGAGAGCCCTACCCGCTTCGAGTGAGAAGCCTTGCGGAGGAAATGGATATTCCACTTTTTGAACAGTGTTTGATGGCCCCCGCTGCACATCTCCCGCCATGGCAATGGCAGCTCATTGACTGTGATGTATCCATTTTTGGAAGTCACGAAACACGCACCCATTGCACATATACGTACATACTTCCTCGAACTGCAGCACAAATACACATGTCCAGAATTCTTTACAGATGCCTCAAAGACTCATACTGGTGTTTCATACGCAGCTGTCGGTCCATCCTTTTCAGACTCTGGTATATTGCACCCTAAAACAAGCATCTTCACAGCAGAGGCTCATGCGATATTTGTGGCTGTCAAACACATCAAGGAATTAAAACTACAACACGCCATTATATACACGGACTCTCTGAGCGTAGTAAAAGCCTTAAAAACTCTGGAAAAACATAGAAATCCTGTCCTTGTGTCACTTTACTCTCTCTCTTATGCACGATCTACACACTAAAACAACATGTCGTAGTGTGCTGGGTACCAGGGCACCGCGAGATCGGTGGAAACGAGTTGGCTGACCAACTAGCTGCAACCGCCCTGGACAACGCTACCGCTAATGCATCCACAGCTGTCCATACACTTGACCTGAAACACTTCCTAAAACAAAAGCTCAGGGCGTATTGGCAGCGTTCATGGGATAAACAAACGCAAAACAAATTACATGTTATCAAGCCGAATCTTGGAAACTGGTCACCAGTATCCAGGTCGCGCCACACACAAGTAACACTTACCAGGCTACAAATAGGACACACACACAGCACACACGTATACCTTCTGTCCGGCGGTGATCAGCCCAGATGTGAGAGATGTGGAGAACCACTTACGGTTCTCCACATCCTCGTCCAGTGCAGTGAATTAGACGCTATCAGAAAAAAGCATTTGTTATTACCGTACCGACAGCAACTTCCACTACACCCTGTCATGTTCTTCGGTAGCGATGCGCTTTTTAAACACGAATCATTGTTGGCGTTTTTAAAAGATGTTGATTATTTTCACACAATATTTCGAGGTGCTTCGTAGCACGACCTCTAAACAGAGGTCGTTGCTGCGATGGCTATATGAAGGAAAGCACTTGCCTCGCGGCCCTTGGGTCCAATGGCGTTGACGAGGCATTCGTGCTGTTGCCATATACCCCCCATCCAAGTTTTATTACCACGAGCACCGCCATTCATTCCCGCTACACACATTTCACGTCACTCTCATCATTTTAATAGTTATGTGTCTTACCCGCCTGCGGGCGCGGAATTTTAGGCCCCTTACAGCCACATAGCATTATCATAGTTCATATCCTCTACATATCACCGCAAATCACGTACCAATGTTATTCTATCATCACTGTTCATGGCGCTCTTTGGCCAAGCATGGCCCTTGCGCCACTAAAACCAACATATCATCATCATATTTCCATTTTGTGGCCGGCCCGTTGCACGCGTAGTCACTACCTTGCGGAATGCCTCGGCACGTCAGAGGTTATTTTAGCACTTCAGGTAAAATGGCGCGCGCAGCGAGAACAACAAAGCTTATTCCGGAACTAATGCGGTCACTAACGATAACGCTGGAATCAATGCAGATCCGCCTTACCGCTGATCAGATTACCGACGCATGCGCTCGCCGCTTTGGCGGCACTTTGAGTGTTGCTTCTTTTACTGTGCACAAGTTTGCCTAATAAAGCGTGTCGTCTTTACCGGCTGCGTTTTGCTTTCGTCACCTTCACAACCACGTTAAAATACAGTAAAAGCTCGTCAATTCGGATGTTAGGAGACCGGAAAAAATTTCTGACGCTAATGCCGATTTGTAGAAAGTATCAAGAAAACAATAAACAAATGTCTATTGGATCAATTCATTTGTATTTTCTTATAAATACATAGATGTAATACTCATTTTGCGTAAGCGCAATGTACAAGCCGCAATTATCGTCGTTCGTGACTTCATTCACAATGTGAACGCGGCTCAAGCTGAAACGTGATCTGACTCCATCCCTCAGTCCCTACCAGCAAAATTTGCTTGGACTAAGCACGACAAATCATAAGTGGCCAAGCTGTCCATGATTGGAAAATTATTGGAGGCCAAGCGAAGTATGTGCTTGGAAGGTGTGACAAGCCTACTATTGGCCAAGCAAAGGAAGGCCGTGCTTGGCAAATCATTGGAAACACCTCTTGCCATGGTTGGCACTGTGGTGGAACCATGCAATAGCCAAACATGTTTCTTGATATGGGAGCCAAGCAGTTTGGGCATTGCGATTTCTAGAACTTTTATTTCACTTTTAAATGCGAAGCATTTCTTAGCCAACTTCGGCGACTTAGAGCGTATCTATCTATCTATCTATCTATCTATCTATCTATCTATCTATCTATCTATCTATCTATCTATCTATCTATCTATCTATCTATCTATCTATCTATCTATCTATCTATCTATCTATCTAGCCGCCTACGACTTTGTGCTCTCCTGGCCGTATCATGAATGGGATTTATACCAAAATTTGTATGGCATAACATGACTGTAGGACAAACATGACTGACTGGTCATATCATGAAAGTCATGACTAACTTGTCATGAAAAGTATGATTTACACGTCATGGCCATAGTGCTCCTAGGCCGTTTTCTTAATTTAATATATCCAAAAATTGGTACGATGCGACATTTCTGCATGACCAACATAAATGACAGGTGGTAATATGAAAATCATGACCTGCATGTCATTTACAACATGATTTACATGCCACGCTCATGGTGCCCTGACGGCCGTTTCGCTAGCTTGATATACACCAAATTTGGTATTGCGTGACGTGACTGTATGACGAACAGAAATGCCAAGAGGTAATATGGAAATCTTGATATGTCATGTGCAACATGACTTGCATGCCACGCTCATGACACTCTCGGGGCCGTTTCGCCAGCTTGATATACACCAAATTTGGTATTGAGTGACGTGACTGTATGACGAGCATAAAACAAGTGATAATATGGAAATCATGACATCTCATGTGCAACATGACCTGCATGCCACGCTCATGACACTCTCGTGGCCGTTTCGCTAGCTTGATATACACAAAATTTCCTATTGAGTGACGTGACTGCATGACAAGCATCATTGAGTGACGTGACTGTATGACAAGCATAAATGACAAGTGGTAATATGGAAATCATGATATGTCATGCGCAACATGACTTGCATGCTACGCTCATGGTACTCCCGTGGCCGCTTCGCTAGCTTTATATACACCAAATTTGGTATTGAGCGACGTGGGTGTATGACGAGCATAAATGACAAGTGTTAATATGGAAATCATGACATATCATGTGCAACATGACTTGCATGCCACGCTCATGACACTCTCGGGGCCGTTTCGCTAGCTTGATATACACCAAATTTGGTATTGAGTGACGTGACTGTAGACGAGCATAAATGACAAGTGGTACTATAAAAATCATGACATGTCATGTGCAACATGACTTGCATGCCACGCTCATGGCACTCTCGTGGCCGTTTCACTAGCTTGATATACACAAAATTTTTAAGGCGAAAGCCTTTGATATCTCATGCTTACGTCCGTCCGTCCGTCCGTCAGCCCGTGCGTCCCTCCAGCCGTGACTTGGCACGGTGCCAGGTGGGCGCCGGGGCGCGCAAACGGACGCCGGTCGCGTTGGACTCTACAGCGCTCGCACTTTGCTTGCGTAGCGTCGCTGTGCCTGGCGTCTCTAATCATGCAAGGAGGGAGACGCGCGCATCACGTTTCATTCTTACCGACCCCATCCCAGTAGGCACAGGCGTTCGAGGAACACACTTGGGAATTAGTGTCCGTCAATTTAAACGCTAGAACGCAGATGGCATCTGCACGATGCGCAAAGCGCAAGAATACGAAACACATGCGAAACGGAGGCAGACTGGTCGCGCGTCTCGTTGCGATTCGAGGTAAAAAATTAAGCGAAGATAAGTGGCAGGAGGTAACATGAAAATCTTGGCATGCATGTCATCTACAATGTCATTTACATGCCACGCTCATGGTGCGCTTGCGTCCAGTTTGCTAGCTTTATATACACCAAAATTTGTATTACGCGACGTGGCTGTATAATGAACGCAAATGGCAGGTCCTAACATGTAAATAATGACATATTATGTACAGCATGATTTTCTTTTTTGCTGGATGCTTCGCATTATATCCATTCCCACAGTGCGTGGGATCTGCCGGTTTTTTTATCTTGGCTACAATTTCGGGCCCCGCTCCTTTGTTTTAGTTTTTTTTAGTGGAATGTCATGTTGCTATTGATATGGGGTCTAAGTATTCTGGGCAATGCAACTTCTAGTACTTTTACTTACCTTTTCTTCTTGGATACAATTTCAGGCCGAGCTTTTTGCTAGGTTCTTGTGAGTCCCACCCAGATAAGTCGCAAGGCAAATTATTGGTTATGTATTTACACAATGCAATACACATCCAGAGATTCCTTCTCGACATTACGTAATGTTTCTTTAGCTTTATGCCACTCTTTACTTATGGCGGCAAGCCGTCTTTGTGAGCGTCCACCTTCCTGATCAGCGGTGACCAGCCACCTTTTTTGTAGTGTCCGCTACAACTGCATCTGTAGTACTGAAAAATTTGTGTGTTGCACCTGTGGAGTAGAATTAAACAAATACTGTCAGCCCGTTTTCTTTGAAACAAAGTTGAATGTTGCAAGCAAGTTCAACATTCCTTGAACAAAACGCATAGTCGAAATATTTGCTGAAATGCTACTTGGTTATGTTTGGTCATGAGGATGATGTCACATGCACAGACGTGAAGGAAACAAGAGTTGATGGAACTACATCGTTTTATTACTTTCCGCCACCAGTTCATTGCTGGGGGGTAGTTTGCACATTATGTGAGAACCTCATCAGTATGAAAGAAAACATGACACAAAATATTAACAACAAAAAGGTCCACTCAAAGGGGCCCTGCAACACTTTTGAAGCTTGGTCAGGAAATAGTGGTGATCGGTAGTCGAAATTCCTGAGAGCACGTGCCTTATAGCGCAGCATGCTCAGTCTGCTAGAAATTGCTCGCCAGGCCTTCTCTCGACCAATGATGCCATAAAGCCAAATTCCACGGCCATGGGCTGATTTTGGCACCGCGAGCTTAATAGATACTGCATCCACAGCGAGATGCCGCCACGTGGCCGTGCGTGCGCCTGCAATCACACTCGAAGAAAAAGTGCTCCAAGTCATGACATCCTAATGCCATAATGGCTTACAGCGCACACTGACACAAGGACGAAGTAGACACACCAAGACAAGCGCTGTCTACTTCGTCCTTGGGTCAGTGTGCACTGTAAGCCATTATGGATCTTCACCAACTAGGCCAGTCAAAATCCTTGCTACAGCTTTGTCCCTCCCCTCCCTCTTTCAGCGCGCTTGCTGGTACGACAGGAAAGCACTTAAAGCGGGCGACAAATCGCTTCCGCTCGTACTTGATGCATTCTGAGTGGTCGATTCGTTACAGCTGTTCAACTGGAGCCATCCGATGATTACCCGTCAGAGGCCAACATCACTCATGAAGCCAGCGTACATTAAACTAAGAAAGAATTGATTCAGTAAGGCAATCTGCCAAACGAACATCACTAACAACTGAAACCACTTCGTTAATGTTTGTCGGTGGGCTAGTTGGTTTGGTAGCATTGTGTGTGTGACCCTTCCGCCCCTGTCTCCTTGCGCTGTTTTAAATGCGAATGCATTTCATAGTCGGGCTATGTCAGGCATCCGGCGTTGTCCGGCGTTGTCCGGCGTTGTCCGGCGTTGTCCAGCGTTGTCCGCGGAGGAGGAGGAGGAGGATAGGTTGAGGAGGTAAGCGCCGGCAGGTGTTAGATGTGAAGCATCTTATGGCGAAGCTTAATCCGGTGGTGGTGGTGGGCGGCGTGACCACCCATACTGCGCATGCGCAAGCCCTTTAAAAAATATAAATAAAAAACCTCCTCTCTCTCCTCTAGGCATCCCTCCCCGCGGCAACCACACCCTCACTGCGCATGCGCCTCCCCTCTTCTCTCCCCTCCTACGCTCCCCCCTCTCTCTCCTCTAGGCATCCCTCCCCGCGCTCCCACTGCGCATGCGCGTCCCCCCCTCTCTCTCCTCTAATACGCTCCCCCCCTCCCTCCTCTAGGCATCCCTGCCCACAGCGTCCACACCCCCCACTGCTCATGCGCGTCCCCCCCCCCCTCTCTCTCCTCTCCTACGCTACCCCCCCTCTCTCGCCTCGCGACGCCGACGCAGGCAGCGTCTGCTAGCGAGTTTCTTGGTTGAAAAAACCGACTGCGCGCGCTACACAACCGTTCACTGTCCATCCCGTATATATGGCAATGGATCTTGACCTCCAAGGTGGTGCCGGTGGGAGATTTCTCCTGTGCGTTGTTGAACAATAAAAATTCGCAGCGTGCGCGTTAACTAAAAGCCGACTGCCGGTCTCTGTGTCCAGTCGGAGTCTTCTGTCTCTCATTGCCCATTAGCAGCGATTGGCATGTTCCAGTAGGAAACACCGCTCCATCGCTGCGTGCTTTACGCATCTCCAGTTTTAAATGCGAATGCATTTCAAGTGCGTGAGGGCGCTCGCATCGCGGGAGCTCGGGGGGAGCTATATATGAAAAAAAAATTTAAAAAAATTGAAAAAAGGAAAAAAAGAACAAAAAGAATAAAAATATAAATAAAAAAGAAGGAAAAACAGAACAAAAGCAAAAAAAAAAAAAAACAGGCGCTGCGCCGTGCTCCCGACCGGGCTGCAGAAATTAGACGCCTTTTCCTTCTTCGAACCACAACCACCATATATAAATGGAGTGAAGCGCGCGCGAAATGCATTCGCATTTCCTCACGATTCCCTTCGGGGAGGTGGGGGCATTTTTTTCGTCACATAATCACAGCATAGAGAATTCTAAATAACACTAAAGCTCACAATGAAAATGTTGCGAGCGAAAGCCGCAGCCGGAGACAAAATTGCTATTTATATCAGTCAGTCATTCAGTGCGTTTATTATTTGAATTATGCTTACCAAGAAGAAACAAAAGAACATGTCAGAGGCTCTTAAGCGGAAACTTGTTTCCGGAAGATCCAGCCCAACTGCACTTCACTGAAACACTGATGTTATGTGGCGCAGCACCCTCGCACGACATCTTTTGAGTCGCCCTTTCCTTTCAGGGAAAAGTAGCTACTCTGTAACAAAAAAGCCATACATTAATAAGTTCAGCAAAGTTCCATCATTCTTAAAAGAACTTACAAATGCCTGCATTAAGTTCTGAGGTTGTGGTGCCACGGAAAGACAAGCTTGCACTGATAAAAAAAATAACACTATTTCTTAGCCGAAAATATGCATTAAAGATTTCTATGGATACTTGTACGGCCTGACAAAAGCAATGTCTTCATGATTGAAAATTTTGATTACAAGTTGTAAAACCCATCAATCATTTAGCCCTCGTCCAACTCTAGTAAACAGCATTTTTTGTAAATTTACTGAACTTTCTTTCGCGCAGTGTTCAGAACTGTGTGTTCTTGCAAACCATAAATAAGTTCAACAGGGGGCATTCACTACATCCAAGAAAATGTAATACTGAAATTCTATCATTCAGAATATAGGACAACCAATCAGTCACTGAGCTGATAGCTCATTTACATGTATATCTCATTGAGTGTCAGTTTTAATAATGCTGAATTTACTACATTCCTTACAAATTCGGTGCACAGGAAATCGAAGTATGAGATGCGTGATGCAAACTCAAAAGAAATGCATTGCAACCAGTATGGCATGGCTTACCAACTCTGCGTACTTACTGACCGCAACATTTAAACTGAGCCAACTTCCTACATAACAAGCACTGCTGCATAGTACATCAAAAATTTGCATTTCATAATGTTAAGTAGGACGAGGTTAGGTGAGGTGGCACTGCAGAAAGGCAAAAATACTTTTACGCCAATATCGCGTGGTAAAAGCCTTTCTGTCACGCCATTTTTCTTAACAATGTCTATAAAGGACAAAAATGTAGACGACATAATCATGCAGCTGACAATGAAGCCCATTTCCTTTTGTACAGCGGCTTACCACTGACTCCATGTGGGCCTGATCTGACAAGTACTTGTCAGATTCCACAAGTTCAACTAATGGGCTGAGGGTGAGTGCCGGGCAGTCTTTTGGAAACTGCATCACGACGTTATTTGCACCGGAATTCTTCTTGCGAATGCTTCTCACATTCACAAGGATGTGGTCCAGGGTCCTTAAGACATCCTTTTCCAACCCTGACAGAGGTTTAAGATCAAAATTTTCAAAGAAGAGGTACTAGTCGTCTGCCCAATTATGTTTTTCCAGTCTGTGGACACTGATTGAGCTGCCCTGTCTAAAGTAGGTGTCAAAGCGCGGTGACGGCCATTAACCCTTTCCAATAGGCCAAAGTTCTTGAGGAGAATTGGGTTTAAGCGCATCATTTAGAAACACTGCAATATGATTTTTCAAGAGTGCGACCAATGTATTCATTTTACAGAAATATGAATACTTGAAATAGTAAAAACATGGTGCAAGTTGATTTGAGTAGCCAACACTGTTAGAAAAATATTCGAAATTGAATTATTTGCCCACGCCTCTTCAAAATACATTAATTTCCACAAAGTACTACATCAGCGTCTCTATTATCAACTATTGCAAATTTTATGTGCCTCTTACCAAGCTGTCTTGCATGACGCCTTTTCACAAGATCAAATGTTTTCTCGTATGTGGAGCATGGGCTGCTTCCATCTGTAAGCAACAACGCAGCACTTCAGAACAATTGTGAGCAAGAGTGAGTCGTCAGCATTTGTAAACCTAAAACAATTGCTAAACACCTCAGCTGCCATGCCTATCCTGTCAGGACATGCATAGTAGCATACATAGATTCGATAGATACAGGAACTCGAGCCGGCACGCTTGCCGACATGAAGCTAAATCAACTTCTGCTCTTGCAGGCTTTTGCTGCCTTTTTGACGGGAACTGCGCATCAGCCGTTCGGTGGGCGTACGGTTCACCTGTGTGCTGCTAACCCATCGGATCAACCACGAAAAGTGCCGTCAGCCGAAGCATTTTCATCGCTGGACGAGGAATACTGCGATGCTCGCTGGGACGCTTGCGTTGACGACTTCGTCAGCGACAGTTGTTACGTGTGTGGAACACCGTGTGACCCGCAACTGGCGTATATATCGGCGCGACACCTTGGCTGCGTGGGAACTCGAGCCGGCACGCTTGCCGACATGAAGCTAAATCAACTTCTGCTCTTGCAGGCTTTTGCTGCCTTTTTGACGGGATCTGCGCATCAGCCGTTCGGTGGGCGTACGGTTCACCTGTGTGCTGCTAACCCATCGGATCAACCACGAAAAGTGCCGTCAGCCGAAGCATTTTCATCGCTGGACGAGGAATACTGCGATGCTCGCTGGGACGCTTGCGTTGACGACTTCGTCAGCGACAGTTGTTACGTGTGTGGAACACCATGTGACCCGCAACTGGCGTATATATCGGCGCGACACCTTGGCTGCGTGGGAACTCGAGCCGGCACGCTTGCCGACATGAAGCTAAATCAACTTCTGCTCTTGCAGGTTAGTGCTATTCGCATGCTTGAATTGCCTAAAGCAATTATAGCGTTGCCGGCTCCTCCCACAAAGACATGTGTTACGTGTGCTACGGCGCGAGTGTGCACTAGAGTTGATGAGAAAAGTTTTCGTTTCATTGTAAACCGAGTACTGTATGTCGCTCTTCTTTTGTTGCTTTCTGGAGACATCGAGCTTAATCCTGGGCCTTTCGATAAAGGTGAAATGGATTATTTGAAGAAGTTGCAGGATACTATCATGACTAAGTTAGAGAATATTGATACTAGGATAACCAATAGTGATACTATGATGGCTGAAATAAAGAGTAAGGTAGAGTTGACTCAGGGCCATATAGACAGCGTTATGAAATTGGTACAAGAGCAAGCCACCGTAATTAAGGATCTAACTCATCAAGTAAGAGTTCTGCAAAAGAAAAACAACGACCTCGAGAACAGAAGTCGCAGAATGAACCTTGTGTTTTACGGTATAGATGATAATGACCAGCATGAAACTTGGGAACAGTCTGAAGCTCTGGTTAAAGGCATCTGTACTGCACAACTTGGATATGACCTGACGTCAGTTCAAAGGGCACATCGGGTAGGCCGTTTTTGAACGGAGAAAAAGACCAATTATTGTGAACTTTTCATCTGAGAAAGAAAAAGAGGCTATCCTGAAAACAGCTAAGAACTTTAGAGGTACACAGTACAGCGTTGAGCAGGATTTTTCATTTGAAGCGCATACGTTGGGAAAGAAACTTTGGGAATACGGTAAAGTGAAAAAGGCGGACAAAAGGAACCAGGTTAAGCTAAAAGCCGATAAACTGATTATAAATGGAAAAGCATTTATATGGGACGATGAAAAGGCAGAAGTCGTCCCTTTGTCTAAACCATGACATGGAAATCGTGTTACCTACGTTCACCGCGATTCAAATTATTGTAGTGGTGAATTGCCGAAGTGTAATAAACAAAGTAGATGAGCTTGCTGGCTTGGTTGAGTCCCTAAAGGCAGATATCGGTTCGGTACAGAATCTTGGCTCCACCCATCTATCACTGATAACGAAGTGTTTCCGCACAACTATACTGCCTATCGCAGAGATAGGCCGAGTCTTGGCGGTGGTGTTTTTTTGTTAGTTCATTCGTCACTTTCATCCTCTATTCTTGACATCGGTAATGACGCAGTCGAGTCGGTTTGGTGTACTGTTACACTGGGCAATAAGTTTTCTTTCGTGGCTGGGACGTTTTATCGACCGCCCAGCGCAAATTTCAGTGTTTTGGAAACATTATATGATATCGTGTCTGAGGTGTCTGACCGTACTATATTATTAGCTGGTGATTTTAATTTGCCCGATCTAAAATGGAAAAATGACTCATGCGAGGTGTTGCATGCCAGTCGTACTAACGTAGAAATGAGAAACATTATTGATACCTTTGGGTTGATACAGCACGTTCTTGAACCCACAAGACTTAATCATACCCTCGATCTTCTCTTTTGTAACTCGCCTAACGTAGTAGCTAATGTTGATATTATTCCAGGGATTAGCGACCATCAGGTTGTGGTAGCAGGAATTAGAACGAAAATTCAGCGAGTAAGAAAGTGTACTAGTAGAAAGGTGTTCTTTTTTGATAAAGGTGACTATGCGTCAATTTCCGCAAGACTTCTCGATTATTTGCCTGTTTTTGAATGCTTGGCGGAGGAGCACAATGTAGATTACTTGTGGAACACATTTAAAAATAAGGTACTTGAATATTCAGAGCAGTTCATACCGAGTATTGACTCGGCTAGGCTTAAGAAGCGTAAAAAACCATGGGTGACTTACAGCATTCTGAAACTAGTTAAGAAACGAAGGCGTGTATATAAAAGATACAAAAAAACGAAAGGTAAAGTTCATTACGAAAAGCTACAGGAACTAACACGCGAGTATAAAGAAGTGTCAGAAAATGCAAAGCAGCAATTCTTCAAACGACTAAGTGAAAACATGAGACTAAATCCTAAACCTTTTTGGCAGTATTTAAAGGGATGTGGGTCTGATCCTGTTGGAATAAATGAACTTATTTTCAACGGACATGTTCTTTCCGACAATGCTGAAAAAGCCACGTGCTTAAATAATTACTTCCAATCAGTCTTTCTTCCTAAGTCTGCATTGAGCTCACCTTTGCCAAGTAGTAGTGTTCCTCTTATGCAACCACTCGAAATTAGTGTTAGTGGCATTGAGGCCTTGCTCGGGAACCTCGACGAAAGTAAAGCTACCGGTCCTGATGGTGTTTCTCCAAGAGTTCTAAAACAGTGTGCTCACCCAATTTCGCTTTACCTTTATCTAATCTTTGAAAAATCGTTACGTACTGATCAGTTGCCACAAGATTGGAAAGTAGCAAATGTAGTCCCGATTCACAAGGGAGGTTCCAAGAAAGACGTCACGAATTATAGACCTATTTCGCTAACATGAATATAGTGTAAGATAATTGAGCACATAATATACAAGGCTATTATGAAGCATTTATTAGATTATGAATTATTAACGAATACTCAACACGGTTTTCGTAAAGGCTTTTCATGTACGACCCAACTTCTGGAGTTCTATAACGATCTGGTATCTGCAATTGATTTAGGGGGGGCAAACAGACTGCATCTTTCTAGATTACAGCAAAGCTTTCGACACTGTTTCCCATCCTCTGCTCCTCGGAAAATTACGTGTACTAAATATAAATGAAAGAATTCTTAACTGGATCGAGAATTACCTGTCACAACGCCGCCAATGTGTTGTTTTGAACGGCATTAAGTCGGATTTTCTTGAGGTCACTTCAGGCGTCCCACAGGGATCTGTGCTGGGGCCTCTGCTATTTATAATTTTTATTAATGACATTAACGTAGGCATAAGCTCAAATATACGGCTATTTGCTGATGATTGTGTTATCTACAGAAAAATTCAAAATGAACATGATGTCATGGAATTACAGGCTGATCTTGAACGTATTCATCAATGGTGTCTTAAGTGGCAAATGAATTTAAACACTAATAAGTGCGTCCATGTGTGTTTCACTAAAAAGAAAAAAATAATTAATGCAAATTACCATTTAAGGGGAAATAATTTAGATAAAAAATGTGGGTACAAATATTTGGGTGTGTTACTGTCGCACGAGTGTTCCTGGAATGCGCATGTGGATTATGTGGTTGCCAAAGCCGCGGTAGCATTGAACTATATTCAAAGGAATTTGAGATGCGCAGATTCTCACCTTAGAAGCACGGCTTACCTAACTTGTATTAGACCACTTTTAGAATATGCTTGTACTCTTTGGGATCCATCACAAGTAGGTTTGATTAATAAATTAGAGAAAATTCAAAACAGAGCAGCCAGGTTTGCCTTGAGTCGGTATGGAAGAAATCATAGTTGTACCGAAATGAAAAAGGCGTTAAACTGGGAGTCATTGTCGTCACATCTCAAAAAATTGCGCTTGAAGCTCTTATATCAGATATTCAATAAAAAAACGGGAATTGATAAAGACATTTACTTTAAACAGCCAGATTATATATCTGAACGTACAGATCATATGTACAAAATAAGGCCATGCCGGGCCAGGACGAACCTGTATGCAAATTCGTTCTTTGTGAAGACTATTAATGAATTGAATAGTCTGCTGTCTGAGCAAGTGTGCAGTGTCAATGAAGATGCATTTTTTTCAAGTTTGTGACCCCCCTGCTGTAACGCCTCTGGGCAAAGCGGGGATATGTATGAATAAAGAATAAAGAATAAAGATGCATATGTTAATGAAATAGCACCGTTTGTTGCTGCTGGAAAACTACATTAAAAGTGTACAGGCAGAAAATGTATCATAGAACCTAATTCTTTTCCATTCCTTTTTTAAAATTGACATGCTACTCTTCTCTGAACTATGCCAATGCTGATGGCTAGGACTAGCTAAATTGCGAAACATTCTCGCTCCATTTGTTTCAAGATATTTTAACCTAAATATCAGAGAGGTTGGAAGTATATGAGCTAGTACCATTTGTAGTCCAGGCATCAAGCCAGTAATGGAGACGCAACGTTATGTAAAATACACAAGGTGAAGCCACTTTACTGTCAGCATGGAGGCTTTCCTTGTGCATAAATGTTTCATACCTCTGCCACACTGAAGTTGATTTCCTGAGGCAGAAGTGGGCTGATCAACAGGAGGTGGGCTCGAGCGACCTGCAATCAAGAAAAGGCAGTGATACCGAAAGACAAAAGCTCTGCGTCAGAATACCAACTTCAACGCAGCGGATTTGCAAATTTAAAGAACTTCGATAAACTAGTGACAGCTGATCTGTGTCATGTGAAGTTTTCTGTATAGTGGCAGGCAATGTCGCACAGCTAAGAATAAAACTGTTCATCAACGTTATTTTTATGTAACAAATTTTAACCAAGCAACTGCAACAACAATAGGCTCTAATCATTTTTTTTAAAAAGAACCATTTACCACCCACATAATTAAATATGTCACTCAGGTAGTCCACATACGCTTGTCTTTGTTCCTGTGTTTTATCTTTTACGTGCTATATGTGAAGAAAAACAAATCTTACGGGACCTTTTGTTATACATATGTGAAAGAAATCGGAAAAGAAGATAAAAGGAACACAGGACAGGATGAATGCTGCTCTTTACTGTTGAGGACACTGCCTAGCGGAGCGAACCACTTTGTACTAGTCACAGAACAAGCACTAACTCATTGTGCACGCGTTCTTCAAGTAGCATTTTTCAGCATGAAAACGGAAGGGCATGGAAAATGGTACCGGCATGCCATATTAAGAAAATATAGAGTGAATGCATTTTTAGACGGTGCAATAATCCTGTGGAATAAAGGATGAAAACGTGCGGTGTCACACAAATTAACTATAATGAACGTATCACCATAGCGCTGTGTGCATTTTCTTTAATATAGGTTTTCTTGTGATGCAATTTAGCCTTTATCGTCTTTTTTTCTGTCGGTTGCCATGTGTGAGAAGTGGGCTCAGCTTTCTAGGAGACAAATTTTGTGAAGAAAACTTTAGTTGGAGTTTGTGCTTGTCTTGTGTGATTATTTTTCATCCCAGTCATTCACTCCACTTACTGGTATGAGTCTTAACAAACTCGCTCAATTTTCCGTTCTCATGAACAAGTATATTTCTAATAATGAGTCACAGATCAAAAAGCAAGAATGACTTGAATTGCATCAAAATTATTAAACATTTTCACACCCCTAGTATTGTGACAGCCGAGCCCAGTTCTGCGCCCCAAAGGAATAAAAAACATTCTTTTGTCGTATGATGATTTTTTTAAGAAAGCAGTGAGAACTTGGCAGTCAAAGTAGCGCCGGTCCGACAGGAACGCAGATCTCGCACACAGTCATAGGCGTGCGCACGGGGAAGGGGGGGGGGGGAGCAGAGAGGCGAATGGGGGGGGGGGGGGTGCAAAGCCAGACCCACACATTGACATAATAGGGAGACGGCGCAAAGTCAGCCCCATACATTGACATCAGTGGCGTAGCCAAGGGGGGGGGGGGTTGGGGGGGGTTCAAACCCCTTCCCGAAATTTTTCAGTTTTGCTTGCGTATATGCACGCACACATACAAACGCACGCACGAACGTTCATACATAAAGTATGGTTGAACCCCCCCCCCCCCCCGAAAAAATTTCTGGCTACGCTACTGATTCACATGATAGGGAGGGGGCGCTGCGACGAACCTTCGCCCCCCCCCCCCCCCCCTGAAGGGGAACCCTGCTCACGCTTATGCGCATGCAACAGACACCTGAGCGTATCTTCCTTCTCTTCACTACAACTGCCCCCCGGGAGAGAAAACGAGCCATCGTCTCAAGGCGTAGGCAGTACCAAGGGGTCGTAATACGGTTTAAGTCTGCTGACATGAACCGTGTCTCGACCGCGATGTCTGAGGTCGTGAGACGGCGTCACGGGCTCAACTATGTAGTCGACAGGAGACGTGCGTCGTCTGACGCGGTAGGGGCCATCATAGCGCTCAAAAAACTTGTTTGTAACGCCAGGGCTGTGAGGCGATATCCACAACCGAACGAGAGAACCAGTCGGGAATCCCGGTGAAGACGCGTCATTGTCATGTCGCAGTTTTTCGCGACCATGGGCGGCGGTTGTAAGTTTACGAGCGAGCTGCCTACAGTCCTCTGCATATCTCACCGCTTCAGACACGGGCGTGCATTCAGAAGCGTCGGGTTGGTATGGAAGCAGTGTGTCCGTGGTACAAGAGGGCTCTCGTCAGTATAACAGGATAAACGGCAAAAAGCCAGTGGTAGCTTGTGTGGCAGTGTTATAGGCGTAAGTGACAAATGGTAAAACAGCTTTCCAGTTACTGTGATACGATGCGACATACATAGTTATCATTTCACCGAGCGTGCGGTTGAACCTCTCCGTCAAGCCGTTCGTTTGCGGGAGGTATGCGCTAGACTTGAGATACTGCATGCAGCGAAAAGGGCTTGGATGACGTCGGAGAGGAACACGCGCCCTCTGTCGCTGAGCAGTTCGCGTCGTGCTCCATATCGAATAACGAAATACCGTAGAATGAATAATGCAACCTCGCGAGCGGTGCGGCTGGTAGCGCTGCAGTCTCGGCATAGCGCGTCAAACGATCGACGCCGACAATTATCCATCTGTTACACAAGAAACTGCAGGGAAGTGGGCCGTATAGGTCTATGCCGACGCGATCAAAGGGACGAGCAGGGCAGGGAAGCGGCTGTAACTCGCCGGAAGGGCGCTGGTGAACTTTACGCCGCTGGCACGCCGTGCAAGCGTGAATGTACTGGCAGACAAAGTGGTACATTCCATGCCAGTAGAAGCACTGCCGTAGGCGAGTGTACGTTTTCAGAGCGCCAGCGCGACCATGATGAGGAGCAGCATGGAAGTAAGCGCAGATGTCAGAACGCACGTGCCGGTACTGCGACCATCGGGCATATAATTTCTGCGGTAAAAGACGTTGTCGCGCACAGTAAAGCGGGCCGCTTGGCGACGAAGTGTCCTCGAGGAAGGTGTGGCCGATGGAAAGCAGGGGAGGTACCCAGCACCTCCACCAAATGTCGTATGACGATTTATTAAAAAAGAAGCGATTACTTGGCAGTCAAAAAGCGCCGGTCCGACAGGATCGCAGATTTCGCGCACAGCAACAGACGCCCGAGCGTATCTTCTCTCTCCTCTTTATTACACTTTCCACAATCCAAACTTTGAGGATTTCAAGCAACGAAAGAAAATATACGAAGAAATTTAGAATAATCAGATAGGTAATCATGTTAGAAGTACCTGGTTCCTGCTGATAGAGACCTTCATTGGGAGGTGGTATATAACCCCTTGTGAGCCTTGGAGGTTCCGTGATGCTAGGTGACCAGAATATGTCTCCTGCTGTGAGTGTCGAGCAACAGGACTTTGGCACCGCGTCCGCACGCAGTGCTGGGTGTGTGTTTGGCTCAGTGGCATAATGCTTGAAGACGAACTCTCTGAAAGTGTTAAAGAAGTGGTTACAAATTTAAAAACTGGAAACTGCAAAAGACAGCAATGTTGCACAGGACTAGCATTGATGCAAGTTGACCAGAATTACGAGTCGAGCTCAATGATTGGCTGTAGTTTACTAAGATAAAAAGTTCACCGTCTACTCGCCGGCATCGCCCCTCAGTGGTGCCAAAATTATGGGACGCTCGCAGGACACATCGACGTGCTTAAATTGTCTCCACCTTTTCAACGGAGGTCCCCCTGCGTGCGGCCGTAATCTCTTTTAAGGTGTTGTAAATATGAGTGACCCCTCCAAGTACACGCTACCGGGGCCGAAATGGCAGCTTCTACTCTTCTGCGTGTTCTGGCGCTACTGGGCAACGCAACATCTACGTTCAGCTTCTGTGCCATGCTGGGCTAGACTAGACCGCTTTCAACTCCCCAGATTCTCTACCTGAGGAAGTAGGGCCCTCGATATCGCGCACTTCGTAGTCTCCAATCTCCGCCCTAAAATATGTTTGCCGAGCCCCATTTAATCAGTGGCGAGAGTGCAGGCTCAGTGCCTGCCGTCTCCGTCGTCTAAAGAAGTATATACGTCCTGCACCTGCGATTTCCTTATGGGAATGGAGCGATGTACTTCGTTTCTAGCGTGAGCGGCACACGGAATTCCATCGTGTTAGATAAAAAGACATTCGTCTCTACCTAAAACGACTCCCCGCTGGCGGTACAGATGCCACAGAACGAAATGCCAGCGGTAAGCCGTCAGAGATGACCCCTCCCCCCCGCCCCCCCATTTGGGCCATCCGCCAGCAAGGTGTTCAAGACGTCCCCTCCGCAACGGTGTATTGACAATACCGTCTCTATATGTCAGGGGTCTCATACACGCAGCCCGCGCCTTCAGACACAAATGCTTAGCGAGTTTGCTAAATAGCATTTGCATTATTTTCTCGCTGCGTATAATAGCTCTTTGTTCAGGCAAGCTACAGAGACGGGACTGGTCTCAAGCGTTTTGTGCGTGTGTGTGAGGCACCCCATCAGCTCATGATAAGTTCCAACATCACCGTGAAACGAAAACTCCATATTGCAATCGGCTTCCAGATTTTAAGTCATTGTGAAAATCAGTATCGATACTTTTCCGACACCTGACGTCAAATACCCTTCTCAAATGACCCATGCATGGGATATGGGAAATGCTTTCTATATTCTTTCAAGTGGCAACGTTTGGTGACATTTTGATCCAAACACTCTTTACTTTCGGAATCCACCTTCTCCACTTGGCTCCCAGCCCTTGTGGGACTAATTTCGTCACTGCGGCCCGCTAGTTGAGGTTTGTTGGAGACCCCTTCTGTACATCTTAATCCAGAGCGTCCAGCGTGTCAACAATAGTTACTTCTTCGCAGTGACATGGCTAAAATTGCAATACAAGGCACAACACACACACTTCTTTTGCAGAATATTTCTGATGGTATGATGCGCTGCGCAGCCAGATATAGGACCGCCAGGGGTCAGCAATGTTCACACCGAAGTGTCTTTTCGACTGCGAAAAGCAATTCTAGAAAAAATCCAGGATGATTTCCGGCGCACATAGCTCTTTTGGTCGGCGATACATCACAATACGAAAAAAATGTTTGGGGGGGGGGGGGGGGGCTGAAGCCCCATAAGCCCCCCCCCCCCCCTGGCTACACCCCTCTTCAGACATGTAATGTAAGTAGCAGTAACCTGTCTCTTTATTTACCTGCAATATTCGATGAAAGCGAAACGAGAGTGCTGCAGCCCTTGTTGGACGCGCGATGTTGACTTGGCAAAAAGATAGCGCGATAATCACGCTGACGTCACTGCACTGTTGAAATATTGACTTATGCGTTTGCATGAGGTGTTCCTTTGAAAACCGCCGCAAACGCCGCACATACGTTTGTGACTCAATGCTCGTTCTTGTAGCCGTTTTAGATGCGAAGCATCTTATGATCGGGGCTATGTCCGTCCCTCCCGCGTCCGGTCACTTTCATGAAGTAGGGAAGCACCCACTATGCGAACCAGAACACTGTAGCACAATAAGGCCGTCAACCACCACTACAGTCATCAGAGTCATGGCCGAGAGCACAGAGTGGCTGCTTAGTGATGACGGGAGGGCTCTTCGCAACAACAATCAAATGGCACTCCATGGACTGCTTCCCTTTAGTCCAGGTTATCTGGCAAGCCGACGCCTCATTCTCGAGTCTACTGACCAAGATAGGAGACGGAAGAGCTCTCGACGACAGCGAAGTGGCTTTGCTGGAGAGTCGCTTCCTTACCGCGGAGGAGGTACTCAGGCGTGCCCCAGTGGCAGTGCGCCTCTTCTACAGTAACGAAGACATCAACACCTTCGTGGCGGCCACTTCCTACGACAACAATGACCAACAACAACATCAAGTCATGCGAGCCCAGGACACCTTCCTGGGAAGCCCAACGAAAGAAGCCATGGACAAGGCAAAGGAGAAGGTGGCCAAGATGTCTAACGCAGAATTCGCTAACCTGCCCAAGCAAATCCTACTAGTCTACGACAAGCCCTATATGATAACGGCTAGCATAGACGGCGTCGTACACGGTGCAGTCGGAACCCTAAAGCTGTGTGAACGAAGAGTTGTACAGCAATCTCATCAAGACGACGCGTTTCCCAGACGATTGTGGTTACAGTTCGCCGTTCCCACAACGGGGAAGCTCGCTCGACTTCGCTCCAACCACGCAGTGAGCGAGGCGAAACGTTTGGGATATGACGTGGATACCCATAGAACCGCGGCACGTCACGTTGACGATCCACCGCAACAGCGGTGTCGCGTGCAAACGAACACAATTCCCCCCTGGTCCAGGCGAGTGCCATAACCCTACACAAATCCCAGGGAGGAACCTACTCCTCCATCGTATACGAATACTTGAAGACGCACCCACAGAAACTCGTCTACGTTGGCTTAAGCAGGTGCACCAACATTCACATCCTCATTAACGCTGCCGATGACCATCGCTTCCACCACGAGAACGACAACGTGGACAAGTACATGATCGACGAATTCAAACGCCTCGACAACCATCGTCTCTACACCGTCACTCAGCGTTACCTCCGCGCTTTCCGAGAAGACGTCGACCCCGAAAAGGAGTACCCTATAGCACTGCTAAACAGCCGGTCCCTGAACGCACACGCCAGAGACATCGAACGTGATCGCGTCCCAACCAAAGCAGACGTGCTCTGTCTCACAGAAACATGGTACGCCGCAAGACCGACGATCAACGGCTACGAAGCGATCGTGTGTACTGAAGAGGCAGGATGTCCTACCGGTCGTGTCACCATATACGTCAAACGCCATCTCCACGCAAAAGCCTCATATCTACAACCTACCGGCCAAGGACACAACGGAGAGCACTCGGCCGTTAGACTCTACTTTGACAACGAGAACAACGTCGTAATCATGACAATGAATCTCGCACCTAACATCTCCAGAGGGACTGTGGAATGGCACAGTACACAAAGACATACAGACATGCGCCCTTCGTACCTGCGGGTGATTTCATCGTGGATATAACGACGAATGATTGGCGGGTCCACCACATGTTAGACGTGTACTCGTTGCGATGCATTTCCTACGACCACAAACAACCGACCAGGATAGGCCTGATCTTCGCAAACTTCACAATGAAAACTTTGAAAACGCAACCCGTGACGCTACACTTCACCGACTACAAGGCCGTCGCTTTCAAAGCGCCCCGTGCACCGACACTAGGAATCGCATACGTTCTCTAAATAAACACGCAACCACCACATTCTCCCCCTCTTTTCTTATACATTCTCATTGATTCTCTCAATAAAATTACACAATATACCGCTCAAGCTAACCATCTCTCCGCTGCTTCGCATCCACACATGATTCCCTTTAGTGGGAGATGACGCAATTTTTATCGACGTTGCTATCACGCGCTCCGCGCTGTCTTCGTGTCATGGCCACCGCAGGGGCTCGGAGCAAACTCGTGTGCCCGAGCAGCTCGAGCCATCCTGCATAGCTGGCAGGGTTATTACCACCAACACCATGAGCAGGCGCTCGTGGCGATTATTTCACCGGAATAATGGTCGTTCGGCCATCACAATGTAGCAAACGAGTTTTATGCCAACATGTGGACCACGACTAAAGCTCCCCTTCTTCGACAGCTTCCATGTTTGAGTTTTGTGACAATGCACGCGCATTGCCCGAAGTAGAAACGAAGCTCCTGAGTGCCGCAGCCGCTGTGCACGAAACCGTGGTCGCTAAATTAAGACACGATCATATCGTCCACGCAGTTCTGAAGGCATGCGCGTGGCCCATAAACGCCACCAATCGAAAAGAAGCTGCTGGCGAATAAGCCTGGCTCGCTAATGCCCAATCCTGGATGGCGACTACGCTGTTTTGAAGGCACGCGGCCACAACCAAACTAGTGCTTGTCGCAGCTTTGACCACAGTCGCTATCGACGCGATCATAGTTAGCGCCCACGCATTTCGCGTGCGCTGAACAAAATCAAGAACCAAACAAGTTTTCCGCAGCCGCTGAAGCCTTGATGGCCAACAATGAAATTTTGCTAAGATGGCGGAAGGCGACCACGCGTTTCTGAAGGCCGGCGGCCGTTTCAGCTGTTGGCGAACACCGTTTTCGCTCCATTGACCGTCCGATTCAACCAGGTTGACCGAATTAACGAGAGTTTAATGCCATTAAAAAATACGTATGCTTGCCAGGACCAAAGAACACGTCCGCGTTATCAAATTATCTGAGTTAACGAACTTTTACTGCATCAACTGGCAATACGAAATCATCATGACTGTATATAGGATTGATAACTATAGACACGCCTTCTGTAACTCCCTATTAATGAACGCAGCAATGGTTTGTTTTGCGGTCGGGAAAACAGGTAGTTACATATTTATGATGGGCATTCTTAATTATATATCTACAAGTCAAGTGGAAGGTAGAATGCAGTCAAACATATGCCAACTTTCCTGACGACAGCACATTTGTTTAATGAACCGGCGAACCTTCCGGCTTAAATTCATGCATCGTTGGCTGAGGTAAGATGAAGAGGAAGACGAACGGCCAAAGTACGACGTGGCCTCCCGAGCACGGTGGCTTCGCGATGGGCGGAGCCTCGCGAGGAGCTCTCCGAAGTTATCTATAAACTCTTAAGGGACATATTTATGATAGGCATACTTGATGATATATCTGCAAGTCAAGTGGAAGGTAGAATGCAGTCAGACATATGCCAACATTCCTCACGACAGCACATTTGTTTATTGAACCGGTGAACCTTCAAGCTTAAATTCATGCATGGTTCGCTGAGGTAAGATGAAGAGGAAGACGAATGGCCAAAGTACGACGTGGCCTCCCGAGCACGGCGGCTTCGCGATGGGCGGAGCCTCGCGAGGAGCTCTCCGAAGTTATCTTTGAACTCTTAAGGGACATAATTATGATGGGCATGCTTAATGATATATCTACAAGTCGTGTGGAAGGTAGAATGCAGTCAGACATATGCGAACTTTCCTGACGACAGCACATTTGTTTAATGAACCGGCGAACCTTCAGGCTTAAATTCATGCATCGTTGGCTGAGGTAAGATGAAGAGAAAGACGAATGGCCAAAGTACGAGGTGGCCTCCCGAGCACGGCGGCTTCGCGATGGGCGGAGCCCCGCGAGGAGCTCTCCGAAGTTATCTATAAACTCTTAAGGGACATATTTATCATGGGCATACTTGATGATATATCTACAAGTCAAGTGGAAGGTAGAATGCAGTCAGACATATGCCAACTTTCCTGGCGACAGCACATTTGTTTAATGAACCGGTGAACCTTCAGGCTTAAATTCATGCATCGGTTGGCTGAGGTAAGATGAAGAGGAAGACGAATGGCCAAAGTACGACGTGGCCTCCCGAGCACGGCGGCTTCGCGATGGGCGGAGCCCCGCGAGGAGCTCTCCGAAGTTATCTATAAACTCTTAAGGGACATATTTACGATGGGCATACTTAATGATATATCTACAAGTCGAGTGGAAGGTAGAATGCAGTCAGAAATATGCCAACTTTCCTCACGACAGCACATTTGTTTAATGAACCGGCTGAACCTTCAGGCTTAAATTCATGCATCGTTGGCTGAGGTAAGATGAAGAGGAAGACGAATGGCCAAAGTACGACGTGGCCTCTCCCGAGCACGGCGGCTTCGCGATGGGCGGAGCCCCGCGAGGAGCTCTCCGAAGTTATCTATAAACTCTAAAGGGACATATTTATGATGGGCATACTTAATGATATAGCTACAAGTCAAGTGGAAGGTAGAATGCAGTCAGACATATGCCAACTTTCCTGACGACAGCACATTTGTTTAATGAACCGGCGAACCTTCAGGCTTAAATTCATGCATCGTTGGCTGAGGTAAGATGAAGAGGAAGACGAATGGCCAAAGTACGACGTGGCCTCCAGAGCACGGTGTCTTCGCGATGGGCGGAGCCCCGCGAGGAGCTCTCCGAAGTTATATATAAATCTTAAGGGACATATTTATGATGGGCATACTTGATGATATATCTACAAGTCAAGTGGAAGGTAGAAAGGAGTCAGACATATGCCAACTTTCCTGACGACAGCACATTTGTTTAATGAACCGGCGAACCTTCAGGCTAAAATTCATGCATCCTTGGCTGAGGTAAGATGAAGAGGAAGACGAATGGCCAAAGTACGACGTGGCCTCCCGAGCACGGCGGCTTCGCGATGGGCGGAGCCCCGCGAGGAGCTCTCCGAAGTTATCTATAAACTCTTAAGGGACATATTTACGATGGGCATACTTAATGATATATCTACAAGTCGAGTGGAAGGTAGAATGCAGTCAGAAATATGCCAACTTTCCTCACGACAGCACATTTGTTTAATGAACCGGTGAACCTTCAGGCTTAAATTCATGCATCGTTGGCTGAGGTAAGATGAAGAGGAAGACGAATGGCCAAAGTACGACGTGGCCTCCCGAGCACGGCGGCTTCGCGATAGGCGGAGCCCCGCGAGGAGCTCTCCGAAGTTATCTATAAACTCTAAAGGGACATATTTATGATGGGCATACTTAATGATATGTCTACAAGTCAAGTGGAAGGTCGAATGCACTCAGACATATACCAACTTTCCTGACGACAGCACATTATTTTAATGAACCGGTGAACCTTCAGGCTTAAATTCGTGCATGGTTGGCTGAGGTAAGATGACGAGGAAGACGAATGGCCAAAGTACGACGTGGCCTCCCGAGCACGGCGGCTTCGCGATGGGCGGAGCCTCGCGAGGAGCTCTCCGAAGTTATATATAAACTCTTAAGGGACATATTTATGATGGGCATACTTGATGATATATCTACAAGTCAAGTGGAAGGTAGAAAGGAGTCAGACATATGCCAACTTTCCTGACGACAGCACATTTGTTTAATGAACCGGCGAACCTTCAGGCTTAAATTCATGCATCGTTGGCTGAGGTAAGATGAAGAGGAAGACGAATGGCCAAAGTACGAGGTGGCCTCCCGAGCACGGCGGCTTCGCGATGGGCGGAGCCCCGCGAGGAGCTCTCCGAAGTTATCTATAAACTCTTAAGGGACATATTTATCATGGGCATACTTGATGATATATCTACAAGTCAAGTGGAAGGTAGAATGCAGTCAGACATATGCCAACTTTCCTGGCGACAGCACATTTGTTTAATGAACCGGTGAACCTTCAGGCTTAAATTCATGCATCGTTGGCTGAGGTAAGAAGAAGAGGAAGACGAATGGCCAAAGTACGACGTGGCCTCCCGAGCACGGCGGCTTCGCGATGGGCGGAGCCCCGCGAGGAGCTCTCCGAAGTTATCTATAAACTCTTAAGGGACATATTTACGATGGGCATACTTAATGATATATCTACAAGTCGAGTGGAAGGTAGAATGCAGTCAGAAATATGCCAACTTTCCTCACGACAGCACATTTGTTTAATGAACCGTTGAACCTTCAGGCTTAAATTCATGCATCGTTGGCTGAGGTAAGATGAAGAGGAAGACGAATGGCCAAAGTACGACGTGGCCTCTCGAGCACGGCGGCTTCGCGATGGGCGGAGCCCCGCGAGGAGCTCTCCGAAGTTATCTATAAACTCTAAAGGGACATATTTATGATGGGCATACTTAATGATATATCTACAAGTCAAGTGGAAGGTAGAATGCAGTCAGACATATGCCAACTTTCCTGACGACAGCACATTATTTTAATGAACCGGTGAACCTTCAGGCTTAAATTCATGCATGGTTGGCTGAGGTAAGATGACGAGGAAGACGAATGGCCAAAGTACGACGTGGCCTCCCGAGCACGGCGGCTTCGCGATGGGCGGAGCCCCGCGAGGAGCTCTCCGAAGTTATCTATAAACTCTTAAGGGACATATTTACGATGGGCATACTTAATGATATATCTACAAGTCGAGTGGAAGGTAGAATGCACTCAGAAATATGCCAACTTTCCTCACGACAGCACATTTGTTTAATGAACCGGTGAACCTTCAGGCTTAAATTCATGCATCGTTGGCTGAGGTAAGATGAAGAGGAAGACGAATGGCCAAAGTACGACGTGGCCTCCCGAGCACGGCGGCTTCGCGATAGGCGGAGCCCCGCGAGGAGCTCTCTGAAGTTATCTATAAACTCTTAAGGGACATATTTACGATGGGCATACTTGATGATATATCTACAAGTCAAGTGGAAGGTAGAAAGCAGTCAGACATATGCCAACTTTCCTGACGACAGCACATTTGTTTAATGAACCGGTGAACCTTCAGGCTTAAATTCATGCATCGTTGGCTGAGGTAAGATGAAGAGGAAGACGAATGGCCAAAGTACGACGTGGCCTCCAGAGCACGGTGTCTTCGCGATGGGCGGAGCCCCGCGAGGAGCTCTCCGAAGTTATATATAAACTCTTAAGGGACATATTTATGATGGGCATACTTGATGATATATCTACAAGTCAAGTGGAAGGTAGAAAGGAGTCAGACATATGCCAACTTTCCTGACGACAGCACATTTGTTTAATGAACCGGCGAACCTTCAGGCTTAAATTCATGCATCGTTGGCTGAGGTAAGATGAAGAGGAAGACGAATGGCCAAAGTACGACGTGGCCTCCCGAGCACGGCGGCTTCGCGATGGGCGGAGCCCCGCGAGGAGCTCTCCGAAGTTATCTATAAACTCTTAAGGGACATATTTACGATGGGCATACTTAATGATATATCTACAAGTCGAGTGGAAGGTAGAATGCAGTCAGAAATATGCCAACTTTCCTCACGACAGCACATTTGTTTAATGAACCGGTGAACCTTCAGGCTTAAATTCATGCATCGTTGGCTGAGGTAAGATGAAGAGGAAGACGAATGGCCAAAGTACGACGTGGCCTCCCGAGCACGGCGGCTTCGCGATAGGCGGAGCCCCGCGAGGAGCTCTCCGAAGTTATCTATAAACTCTAAAGGGACATATTTATGATGGGCATACTTAATGATATATCTACAAGTCAAGTGGAAGGTCGAATGCACTCAGACATATACCAACTTTCCTGACGACAGCACATTATTTTAATGAACCGGTGAACCTTCAGGCTTAAATTCGTGCATGGTTGGCTGAGGTAAGATGACGAGGAAGACGAATGGCCAAAGTACGACGTGGCCTCCCGAGCACGGCGGCTTCGCGATGGGCGGAGCCTCGCGAGGAGCTCTCCGAAGTTATCTATAAACTCTTAAGGGACATATTTAGGATAGGCATACTTGATGATATATCTACAAGTCAAGTGGAAGGTAGAAAGCAGTCAGACATATGCCAACTTTCCTGACGACAGCACATTTGTTTAATGAACCGGCGAACCTTCAGGCTTAAATTCATGCATCGTTGGCTGAGGTAAGATGAAGAGGAAGACGAATGGCCAAAGTACGACGTGGCCTCCCGAGCACGGCGGCTTCGCGTTGGGCGGAGCCGCGCGAGGAGCTCTCCGAAGTTATCTATAAACTCTAAAGGGACTTATTTATAATGGGCATACTTCATGATATGTCTACAAGTCAAGTGGAAGATAGAATGCAGTCAGACATATGCCAACTTTCCTGACGGCAGCACATTAGTTTAATAAACCGGTGAACCTTCAGGCTTCAATTCATGCATGGTTGGCTGAGGTAAGATGAAGAGGAAGACGAATGGCCAAACTACGACGTGGCCTCTCGAGCACGGCGGCTTCGCGATGGGCGGAGCCTCGCGAGGAGCTCTCCGAAGTTATCTATGAACTCTTAAGGGACATAATTATGATGGGCATGCTTAATGATATATCTACAAGTCGAGTGGAAGGTAGAATGCAGTCAGACATATGCCAACTTTCCTGACGACAGCACATTTGTTTAATGAACCGGTGAACCTTCAGGCTTAAATTCATGCATCGTTGGCTGAGGTAAGATGAAGAGGAAGACGAATGGCCAAAGTACGACGTGGCCTCCCGAGCACGGCGGCTTCGCGATGGGCGGAGCCCCGCGAGGAGCTCTCCGAAGTTATCTATAAACTCTTAAGGGACATATTTATCATGGGCATACTTGATGATATATCTACAAGTCAAGTGG